>CAUYRT010054841.1:0-114964 GCA_963574885.1 Lepilemur ruficaudatus
AGCCATTAAGAATGGCTGTACAGGCCGGGCGCGGTGTCTCACGCCTGTAATCCTAGCACTCTGGGAGGCCGAGGCGGGCGGATCGCTCAAGATCAGGAGTTCGAAACCAGCCTGAGCAAGAGTGAGACCCCGTCTCTACTAAAAAAAAATAGAAAGAAATTAACTGGACAACTAAAAATATGTAGAAAAAAATTAGCCGGGCATAGTGGCACATGCCTGTAGTCCCAGCTCCTTGGGAGGCTGAGGCAGAAGGATCGCTTGAGCCCAGGAGTTTGAGGTTGCTGTGAGCTAGGCTGACGCCACGGCACTCACTCTAGCCCAGGCAACAGAGCAAGACTCTGTCTCAAAAAAAAAAAATAAAAAGAATGGCCGTACAAAGAGTTTTTAGTAACATCCGATTTTTAGTAACATGGAAACTCCTGCTGATATACTATTAAGCAGGAGAAAAGAAATAGCATAAAAACTCGCTTATGAGCTCCATGATGAAAAAGAAAACTATGCACAGAAAAAAAAGATTTGAGGGAAATATGCCAAATTGTTATCAGTGGCTACCTCCAGGTTGATGGGAAATGGGTGGTTTTTTATTTTTTTATTTTTCTGTCTTTATGTTATTCTAAATTTTGCAGATTTTTCTACCATGAGCACACAGTCCTTTTATATTCAGAAAAAAAATTGACAAGAAAATGAGAGTGACTGTAACCATCCATTAGGCGTATGTGTCGCTAGGTCTACTAAGCACACAATTTTGCTCATTGCTATCGAGAGTTGGGGAATGAATGCGCAGCTAACGGGTGGAGGTGTGGGGATAGGTGGTGTGGAGGACTGGCCAGAAAACAAAGGAGACGTGTAAGTGTAAGGGAGGTCAGGGTTTCTGGGCAGCCCTGTGCTTTCTGGAATGCTGCCCCTTGTTCACAGGGAAGATACCGTGGGTAGGACTCTGGCTTTGAATCTCCTGTCTCTGCAAGTGGTGTGGGCAGGCTGCACCGAGCTCGCCACCTGCACTTTGCTGGTCTCTTAGCATGGCTGGCAGAGGTGAGTGAAGCCTGTAGCCTGTGAAACCAGGGTCTTTTCTGTTGCCGTTGACTTCCTGTGCCTCAGCTGAACCGGGAATAAGGGCCTAGTTCCCATGACCGCAGTTGTGGGAGCAGCACTGGCTCAGGAGAGGTGGGGGGCGGGAGGCAGCTGATTCAGGCTCTAGCAGATAACTTGTTTCTTGGGACCTCTGAGCAGTGGAAGAGAAGCCAGTATAATTCAGTGCTTAAAAGAAGAGACTCATTAACTAGTCTCTGGGTTCATCTTCCTGGTCACCACTCACTGGCTATCACCTTGGGCAATGGCTTAGCCTCTGTGTCCTCATCAGTAAAACAGATAATTAATAGTAACTATCTTACAGGGCTGATGGAAGAATTAAAAGAGTCAAATGCCTGTAGGTGACACTTAGCATATATGCAGTCGATTCCTGCTGTCTGACGGAGAGGTGCGTTCTGATGCTAGACTGCCTGGCCTCAAAGCACCTCTGTGTCTCGCTTTCTCCACCTGTGAAATGGAGATAATAATACCATCTGCCTCAGATGATTGTTGTGAAGATTAAATAAGTTAATATAAGTAAAAGTGATTCCAGTAGTGGTTGGCACATAGTAAATGCTCAATAAAAGTTAGTGGCTGGCATCTGCCAACTCATCTGATTGTCCCAAGAATCCCATAACTCACTTGTTAGTATTTTTTGAATGTCACCATTATTAGTCTTATTATCATTAGTGTTGTGGGTTCCACATGTCGAGATCCCTCCCCCATCACACGTCTTCCCACCCCCTTGTCAAGTCTTGGTTGAGGTGGGCCTGCCTCAGTCTCCAAAGAGTGCTGGCAATGGGGAGTGTGGTCCTAGACAGACGGGGGTGAAGGCGGGCTGCCTTGGGGATTGTTTGAGGAGCATTTTCGATGAAATCAGAGACTGTGATACTCCTCTCCTCCCCTTGCTTCCCTGCCCTTTTGAAAAGGAGCCAAAGCCAAGAAAAAAACTACTCATAAATAAAGGGGATCATGACAATAACAAAAAGAAGGAAGAAATCTTGCTTTTGTGACAGGCTGGGCCGCACTGCCGATGGGGTAGATAATGGAGAGGAAACACGGCCTTTGTGGAGAAGAACGGAACACTTTGTTCGCTGGAAGAATGAATGCTGCTTGAGCAAGGGCTGCTGAACTGGGGTTTGTGATGCACGAGCTTGTTTTGGGGGAGATGGTGGCGATTAAGTGTACATGGTGCGTGGGTGGCGTCCCACCTAGAACCTCTGGGGTGGGGGAAGGCAGGCGGCAGGCCGTCTGTCCAGGTCCACCAGTGAGCCCAGGCCACTGTGACTGTGGCTCACCTTCTCAGGTGAGCCCCCAGACCTTCTCTCAAGAGCTTTAGGGCAGTAACCCTAGGGAGGATGAGTCCAAGGTGTTTGCTGATTATTTGCATGCGACCTTCTGAGTTCAAGGCTGTGCTCTGTCTACACTGCTTGGTGGCTTTCTGTGTGAGTGAAATTGATGGACTTCTCTTTCCTATGCCACTTACCCACCTGCGCCACTGACCCATTTCTCCTGCCCTCACAGTGAGCGGCTGAGGTAGAGGAGAGAATCAGACAGCTTTCCTGAGCCCTTGGGGGCCCCGCGGTGCTGTGTGGAGGTCCCACTGTGGGAGTTGGCTGTGGGCTCCCAGACATGTGGAGGCTGATGCTTGAAATGACGTTAAGCAGGGCCATTGAAACAGGCGCTGGTTTGGGGCTGAATGCTCTGGCTGGCGGAGAGAGCTTGCCTGGAAGCCCATTTCTTCATTCATTCAACCACCACAATGCTAAGGTGCCAGGCATTGTGCTAAGTATTTTATAGACAATAACTTATTCTCCAACCATGAGAAGTAGGTATTGTTAGTCCCCATTACAGATAAAGAATCTGAGTGTAAAGAGGTTAAGTCTCAAGTATTCATTGGGCTGCTTAGAGCAGTGTGGAATTGGGTGACTCCCGCTTTCCCACCCTGCTCCCTCCTGGTCTAGATTGTGATGATAACATCCCCTGCAGGCATCCAGGACGGCTGTGTGCCCGGCGCCAGGCTTTGCCTGTGTGATCTCACTTACTCTTCGAAACCCCACTGGTGGATATATGTTACTAGTCTCAGCTATAGATAAAGGAAGTAGTAGGCTCAGAGAGTTAAACTAGTTGGTTAGTAAGAAAGGTGCTGGGTTTGGTTTAAACCAAAACGGCACGTCCCCAGAGCCTGCCTCCATTTTGCCTCCTGCCATGAGAGCTTGGACTTGTCACCAAGAAGAAGTCAAAGCTGCCCAGCCCACCCCAGCACCAGTAGGAGGAACGTCTGGCGAAGGTGTGATTTCCTCCAGCCTGGTGGGTAAACGTGGCTGTTTGCAGACTGTTCACACTCGTCCCTTCCTCTGTCTGTGGTTGGCCCTCTAGTCCTCACGTTGCCCTCCCCTGTCCTGGGTTGGCAGGGGACTGCAGGGGTTAATGGAACAGCACTTCACCCTCGTGGGCTCCAGTGGAAATGAGGGAGGTCATGAGTTCTGCAGAGCTTTGTGTCATCAGCCAGAGAAGGGAAGGCACCGTGGCTTGGCCAGATAAGCGCTGGGGCTGGGTATGCAGGGCTTCCTTGGCAAATTTGCGTCCTTCCAGCCTGTCTGCTGTGGGGCCTGAGTGCCTGACCCAGTGTAGACACTTGCTGGGGACGAGGGGCAGGCGTTCCAGGATGGCTGGGGACACCATCAGAACATTCCGACAACAGATGACCTGAGTACGGGAGGGAGACTTTTGGTGGAGCAGATGGAGGAGGAAGAAGGCGGCTGGCCCGGGCGTCTTGCAGGTGTGGGTCTTCTGCTTGTCTGTATGGGGGGCTGGGGGGCAGTTTGAGGAGCAAACATGTTTTTGCTTTTTACAAACACCAGCACATTGAGTCTTCTCAATAATTTCATAAAGTAGGTGCTATCTGTTCCATTTTAGAGATGGGGAAACTGAAACTTCCCCATGGTCCTTGCTGGTGGTATGTGCAGAGCCAGGCTTTCAAACACGGGTCCACATGACAGCAAAGTCCACTTTCTATAGCCATGCCAGGGTGCCTCCTAGCAAAGCCAGATTGTCACCTCCAGGAGAGCCTGGGGCCTGCCTTGCTGTTGGGGGAGGAGGAGGGTTCTCTGGGGGTGGGGAGCAAGAAAGACCCCTTCCTACTTTAGGTCTCTCTCTCCTTCCCTCCTTCTCTGAACACATATTCTGTACCGATGCTTTAATTAAACCTTATCTTCTAATCACAAAGTAGATATTGGAATGTCCATTTTACTTAGGAAGAAATTGAGGTTTTGAGAGAAAACCTGGGTTCTTTTCCCCAGGTTCCCAAAGCTGCCTTGGTTTCTTTTGACTGATTTTTCTTTGGCCAGGACTTGAGTCAAAAACAACAGGAATCCTGTAAGCAATGAAGACAGTGGCTGATCTATCTTTACTGGACCACAGCCTGTTATTTGGGGTAGGGGAGAGTCTCCAGGGCGTCAGATGACAGATGAAAAGGTGTGGATTCAGGCGTCATGAGTACAGACGCCACCTCTTCTAGGCCTTGGGTAGGATGTTCCAGCCCTGAGCCTTGGTCTCCATGGGATTCTTGTGAGAACTAAGTGGGGAAGTGAAGGCAGCACCCTGCACTTAGTGCTGGATCACTGTGTGATTTCGCTTCACCCCCTTCCTTTGGCTAATGTTCATGGCTATCCCCAAGGGGGTCTTTGACAAGGCCAGTCAGCCCTGGCTGTGCCATTTCTGCTGATTGCTGGCCCTAGACCAGCCACTGTCCCTGCAGGAGGCCAGATGCACTCCCCTGCCCAGGACACAGACTTGGACCTGGCCAGTAGGAGACAAGGACAGGGCCTGCAGCTGCTTCCTAGCATCAGTGCGGTGCAGGAGAACCTAGAGACAGCATCAGGTCCCGAGGCAGGAAGGGACTCCTGGAGACACTGCGTACCTGTTCTCAATCTGGGGCCTTCTAGGGGCACACATCATGCTGGAAACTTCAACAGCACTTCCAAGCTGTCCCTCTGTCTCTTTCTTGACTCTCCCCTTGGGTTGGGAGAAGACTCAGGTGTCCCAGAGACCCAGAGACCCAGGCAGGGAGGTGGGATGGGAACATCACAGCCACAGTCCCTCCTAGGCTACTTCTTTCCTTCTGCCCTTGGGGAGTCCTGGCAGCCACATAAGCTCATTCTGGAGCTGGGATTCTGTGTCAGAGGCGCTGTTGGGGAGACCACTTCTTCTCCCAAGCCCGGAACTCACTGGGCCTCCGTCTGGTTCTGGCTGCTCTGCCAGGTGAACGCCACCTTGGCCAGCCTAGAAATAGCCAAGGGACTGGGAGTGTCTGTCGGCTGTGGCCATGCCCTGGATCTGATACCTGCCAGGACCCGCAGAAGCTGGAAAGGGTGAGGGGGACTCTCAGGAAAACTTTGTCCCAAGCCTGCAGCCAGCCCAGCTCCCAGCTCTGAGTAAACATTAGAGATAGGATCGGGCGTAGCCAGGAAGGGTGGCAGGGTGTGGCCTGAAAGAAGAATGGCAGGATGTGGCATTGGGCACTGTTCTGGGCACCCACGCCTTGGGCTATTGTTTAGCGCAGCCTGAGGCTCGCAGCTCTCTGGGGGGCTTTGAGAGGAAGTGGCATTCCCCTGGGACGCAAGCCTGGCCCCACCCCTGCTGTGTGGATCTCCTTCTCTGCACTGCCCCTTGGCACCACCCACTCGGGGCCAGCCTGGGAGTTGGGAGCCAGCACTGGAGGGTGGTTGTGTGCCCAGTGGGGAAACGCAGCCACTGGCCCTCTTTGGAGGGTCTGCCCGTCGGTTCGGGCTTCCTGTAGCCCTGTGTGTGAGTCACTCGTCATGCTACGATGACTGTAGCTTATCTCTATCTTTATCTGCATCTAGATATTTTTGGGGGGCAGGGAGGGGGCCCTCCTTGTGGAGGGAGGAAGGACTGAGAGTGAAAACTCCTTTGATTCCAGTCCAGTGGGGCTGGTTGTTGACTGATTAGAAGAGGAAGTGGCTGGTAATTTGGGGTAGGAAGGAGCTCAGTGTGTGCGCCTGTGAGTGGGTGGGTGGCTGGGAGTCAGAAGGGCTGTGGCAGGGTTGGTTGTGGGGAAGGGAAAAGGAAGAAGTTCGGCACCTGCAGTCTGCTCTGCCTCATAAAGGCCATGTTTTGCGCCACCTGCTCTCCGTGGAGCAGGTGCCTCTCTAGGCCTTGTCCCAGGTGCTGGATTTGGGGGCCTCAGGGTCTGACAGGCACCTGGCAGGCAAAGACTCAAGGCTGTGCACATCAAGTGAAAATGGCTGGAGCCCTCTCCTCTTAGGGGACTTCACCTCTTAAGGACACTAGCTTGGGTGAGATAGGGCCAAGGAGGAAGAAGCATGGAAGAGGGACTGTGAGGGGGGCCCCCAAGAAGAACAGAAGGAGGGCAGAGCAGCAACGCTGCAGTTCAGCGGCCCAGCTGGTGGAAGGTCCCCCACTCCAGAGTCCTGCAGCAGTGCTGCCCCATGGGCCACATGAACTTGACATCTTTGGACCTCAGTTTCTTTGTCTGTAAAGTGCGTGTGAGGCTGGGCAAGAGGGAGGAGGTTGGGCACACAGGGGCACTTCACCTGAGCAGGGGGTCGGGGGTGTGTGTGGCTCCAGGGTGTCCTGTGGACTTGTAGCTTCTCACTAGGACCAGGGACATCACACTAGGCTGGGAGCTGGGGCCGGTGGTCGTGTGGCATCTGGGCATCTGGGAGAGGGGAGACTGAGATTCCTGATCGTCAAATCTCCCGAGAAACCACATGGATAACTGAGGCATGAAGGAGCATGCTTTGTAAAGAAGGGGTAAAGGAACTTGAAGGTTTTTTAGTCTCTGGAAAAGAAGAGGCTTAAGGGAGGACTCCAACAGGGTCTTCAGATCTGAAAAGTATGGAAGATGTTTCTTATCTGACCCAAGGTAAAAAAAACAAAAGGAAGTGGACTTGCTTTGCTGCCAGGGGGATTTAGGTCACTCATAGGAAGAGCTTAGATCCAAGGAGCAGGCAGCAGAGGATAATTGGGCGTGGGAGGCGGGGGTGTGGGATGCACACCGCAGAGAGCAGCGTCCATCTAATGAGGATAATAGTACCTGTCGTCTGTTACACATCCAGGTCTGCTTCCTGCCGTGCTGCTGAGCTACATGTTACTCCCTTATCATTGTGTGAATATTTATTGAGCACCTACTATCCTCTAGGCACTGTACTATGCTCTGGGGCTACGATGATGAGCAGAAACAGGTATATTTCCACACTGCTCTGGGTGGGGTGGGTTCTCGGGCTATTGGGTGAGTCTGAAATAAATTAAGCATGAGGAGGTGTCATTATCAACTGTGATAAGTACTTTGAAGGCCAAGTTCAAATTGCCATGAGAATGTAAAACAGGTACATCTGATAGGGTCTAAGTTCTTAACAGAAGGCTCCCTCTTCTTGTTGGGTTTTCTTATCCCCATTTTACTGAGGAGAAAACTGGGGCTCAGAGAGATTAAGTTATTTGTTCAAGATTGCACAGCAATTAATGGTCAGAGTTGGGATTCTAATGTACCCACGTCTGTGTGGCCCGACACACTTTTCTCTCAACCACCTGACTGTCAAATCATCTTGGGCTACATACAACTTGTCTCACCTTGTATTATTTAATCTTCATGGACACCTGAGAGATACGGGTTATTGTGACCTTTATATAGATGAGGAGACAGAGACTCAGAGAAGTTAATTACCTTGCCTAGGTTCACACAAGTCAGCTATGGCAGGGCAGGAATTTAAACCCAGGTTATTGGGCTCAAAAGCCTGTGAGTCTTCCAGACTGTCCCATTGACTTCCCGATATACCCTTGCCTGAAGAGGCAAAGCAATCTATGCAGGGCCCCTCGGCTGCTGAGTGACAGCAGGGACTGCGTAATGACCTCTCTCCTTCCACCTTGCTCCCCTTCCTCTTCTTATTAGCCTATTGGAGACAGGAGACTTGGGCTCCCCTCTCTGGGATGGTTCAGATCTGGATCCGGGCACTGATGCTCTTCATAGAGAGACTCGCATCTCTGCGGGCCATGGAAGGCTGGGACTTTTGTTCCCTCAAGTTGGCAACAGGGCAGGGAGAGGAACCACTTTTCTCAAGCAGGGGAGGGGCAGAGGGAGGCAAAAGAGGTACCCAAGGACCTCCTCCCTAAAGGTGAGACCCAGGGCGGTGCTCTCTAGGAGGCGCCCATTGGGCCTGGGTGCTGCCTCTCCATCAACAAATGGGTCAAGAGGAGGCCAGCTAAGGGCCAGTGCCCAACACCTGCAGTTGAGTCAGATGCCTGTGAGAATGGAAGCGCCCTTGTCTGGGCAGGGTTATCTGGTGGGCACCAAGCCCAGGTGAAAGACTGACACCTCCAAGCCAGCTTGGCTGGTCACCAGGAGCTATTTTCTTTGTTTCCAAGTGCTGTGCTAGGGCCAGGACAGGCCATGGGGAGGGCCAGGAGGCAGGTTTCCTAATACAAAGGCATCCACAGCACTGGCTCTGGTACTGCTGGGGGTTACGTGTGGATAGAAAAGGCCATCCAAGGTCAAAGGGAGAAGATGTCCTTGGGCAACACCGTCCAACCAAAATATAATAGGAACTACGTGAGAAATTGAAATTTTTCTAGTAGCTACCTTTAAAAGTGTAAAAAGAAACAGGTGAAATGAATTTTAATAATGTATTTTATTTAACCCAACCTCTCTGAAATATCATTTCAACTTGCAATCAATAACCAATTATGAATGAACTGTTTTATATTCTGTTCTGCGTAGTAAGCCGTGGGAACCTGGGGTGTATTTTACACTCAGGACACTACCATTGCGACTGGCCACATTACAAGTGCTTAGTAGCCACGTGTGGCAAGTGGCTGCGGTCTTGGGCAGTACGGTCCCAGAGCTAATTAGGACAGATGATCACCTGTGCTGCCATCCTCAGCTCCGGGGATGGATAGACATTGTTCACCATCTCCAATGGGGGAGGCCTTGTGTCCTGCTCATCTGATCGTGCTCCCGGTGGTTAACCATGCTTCTCGCAGTCTGACAATGCTCTTGTGCTCGCTGCTCTGATAGTGCTCCCTGTTATCTGACTGTGCTCCTTGTGGTCTGACCGTGCTCCCTGGTCTGACTGTGCTCCCTGTCGTGGCTGACTCCATGGCTGCTGCTGGGGTCTCTGGGCTGCCATGGGAAGAAAGGCTTTGAGGTAGGAGCTGGAAGGCCATGAAGTTGTGACTGGATGAAGGAGAAAGACCCTCAGGACCCAAGTCTGGAGCGAGGAGGGACCCTGTGGCCGTGGTGGGTGTGGGCGAGGTGGCGCAGAGTCGCTGGATCAGAGGCCCACAGGCTGGCATTGTGCGCCTGTCACACTTCCTTTGGCTTTATTGCTTTTGTCCAACACCCTATTGTCTAGCTTCCTTTTGTCCCCCATTCAGTGCTGCTGCCTTTTATTTTCCAGCCAGCCTGGTTGTTTTCATTTCTTTTGTCTGAAGTTCCTGAGAGGAAGGTTTTATTTTCAGCGGTTTGATTAATTCACAGCTTGAGCCCGGGGTTTGTTTGTTATGTAATTGCTGCCCTCAGCTTCAGGATAATACCCCCTCCCCGACTGCTCCCACTCCCACTCCCCTGCTAGGTCCTGGCTCCTGGTGCCCGGATGGGCTGAGCCGCCTGCTTCCTGGACACTGTCCAGGTCCCGGGGCGGGAGGGGACCCCAGGGCTAGCTGGGCTGGGGTGTCTTCTTTTCTCTTCGTCTAGCTGGGATGAGGCCAGCGTCCTCAGGCCCAGGTAGGCCTCTCTCTCCTCGCCCTGCAGTGCCCCGGCCTGGGTTCTGCGCCAGCCCCCTGGGTATCCTACTCTTTGACGGTGGCTGAGCAGGAGAGTCTAGTCTGGTCTGATCTGTAGGACGGAATCAAATTAAATACACACATAATCACACATCGCCTGCTGCCTAATGATGTTTCAGTCCATGTCTGATCGAATATTTGGCGGTGATCCCATAGCGTTATAATACTGTATTTTTACCACACCTTTTCCATGTTTAGAGATGTTTAGAGGAGCACAAATACTTACCATTGTGTTGCAGTTGCCTACAGTATTTGGTACGATAACGTGCTGTCTAGGTTGGTAGCCTAGGAGCGATAGGCTGTACCATAAAGCTAGGTGTGTAGTGGGCTGTACCATCTAGGTTAATGTAAGCACACTCTGATGTTTACACAATGACATCGCCTAGTGACACATTTCTCAGAACATGTTCACATCGTTATGTGATGCAGGACTGTATGGCGTCATTCCACTGGCTTTGCGGGGGATTGGTTCCAGGACTCCCCCCTCCCCTAGGATACCAAATCCGCTGATGATCAAGTCCCTGATATAAAAGAGTGTAGTATTTGCATGTAACCTATGCAAACCCTCTCCTATACCTAAATCATCTCTCTAGATTACTTATAATACCTAATACAATGTAAATGCTATGTAAGTAGTTGTTACAACATATTGTTTAGAGAATGACAAGGAAAAAAGTCTACATGTTTAGTACAGACACAATTTTTTTTAATCCAAAGTTGGTTGAATCCACAGATGTGGAAGAACCACGGATAAGGAGGGCTGATTATATATCTTATTCAATTATAATACTTTTACTTATTTCATTTCAAATACTGTACATGTACTCTACTGTATATACGGCACTGTAACATCGTGTGATTCATTATATGTTACAAGAAACACTTTACAAAGCTGAAGCAATATACAAATATACTGCACCTGCAATGTAAGAGAGATTTTATTGTATCTGATTTCTGCCTTATATATCTCCTCTAAAAATTTAGTCCCCATGTAAAAAAATTTTTGAAAAATTTTATTTAACAGTGCTTCTCTTATTAGTGTCTATGGGAATCGCCTTGTTAAAACAGATCCGTGGCCTAACTCCCAGAGATTCTGATTTGAGGGTGGGACCCATGATTGCCTCTCAAACAATCCCCCAGGACGTGCTGAAGCTGCTGGTCCTTATACCACAACACACTCCAGCCAGCGGTGATTGTACAAACACCAGATCAGTGCTTACTAGTGCCACAGACTGTTCACTATGACATAAACTCATAGTCCTCATGGCTACCCTATAAGGTAGGGACTCTTATGTGCCCGTTATACAGATGAGGAAACTGAAATTCAGAGAGGCTAAGCAGCTTGCTCTAGGTCACTTGGTTAGTTGAGTCGCAGAGGCAGGACCCTTGTATAGTCGGAACCTGCTGTGTGTCCCCACTGGAACCCAGAGCATATGCCCAGATGGGACCCAGATGCTTGCCCCAGTGACTTTGGAGGGTGGGCATCTGCTGCTTTGGCCCCAAGCCTGGCATGACCACTGGAAGCCACTCCCCGAGGTCCTGGATTGCTCCTCTAGATGCCCCAGGCAGTGGCATGATGGGAGGGGAGGCCACATCGGGGAGCAGTGGGTACATTCTCAGGAGAGCCTGCCAGGTGTGCCATCTGCTTACACCAGGGCCCGAAAATTCAAATGCCTGCAAGGGCCAGACTCTAAACGAGAGACTCTAGCTAGATATCAGAACATATTTTTCTTAAAGCCACTCATCTTTTAGCCAGTTATTATTTTCCCATTTTTGATAGACGCATGAATATAAGAAATATTTCACTTTTGCCTTATCTCCAGTATAAGAAAAAAAATTAATGTCTTGTCTAGGGTAGTCGATACTTGGTTTCATTTGGGGGAGTAGCAGGGCGTGGTAGGGACTGAAGCAAACCAGCCTGTCCTTAAGGAGTCCTGCTGTTCCATTCCAGCCAGTTTTTGCCACAACAACAACTGAGCTGGAAGTTTGATTCCAGATTTTTATATGCTGTCTCTTGATTTTTAAGTTTGGATAACTAATTACAGAAATACGTATGTATACACACAAACATTCAGAGACAGCCAGTTAGCAGTCTCTGGCCGCCTTGGGCAGGCCCAACACTGCCCGAGGCAGGGAGTGCCTAAGGTTGGGCCCACTCTTCTCTAGACCTTTCTATTAAAAAAAAAAAAAAAAAACGAAAAACAAAACAGAGACAGCGTGAGAGACAGAAAAGCCTTTTCTGGTTTTTGTGTGGTTCCCAATGCCTGCTTGCATTTGTGTGAGCGAGCCTGTTGCCGGGCCCTGGGGGAGGGGGCACTGGGCGGGGAGCAGACGGTGGAGTCCCTGCCTCCAGTGCTTGGTGGACTGGGGTTTACCCCGCAGTTCACTCTTCCCACTGCTCCCCGCCCCCAGGATGTCCATGAGGAGCCCCGTCTCTGCCCAGCTGGCCCTGGATGGCGTTGGCACTATGGTGAACTGCACCGTCAAGTCCGAGGACAAGAAGGAGCCTTGCCATGAGGCCCCCCAGGGCACAGCCGCCGCTGCTGAACCCCAGCCTGCAGACCCAGCTCGGACCCCCCAGGATGGTGTAGACACCCAAGCTCCAGCCCAGGTGCCCAGCACTTTCCCAGGGGCTCCTGGGTCAGTGTCCCTCCCCTGCCTCTGTCCATACCTGGCCCCTGCGGGACCGAGCAGCTCCACTCTCCCAGCTGGGCAGCAGAGATCTGTGTAGGCGAGTGGGGAGGGACTGCTGAGCTCAGTCTGAGTCTGGGAGCCAGGTCACCTGTCAGAGCTGGACGTGGGCTCACTCCTGCACTCACACACTCAGCTGATGATGACTGCTCACGGATGTGTGAGCCAGGCCTTGCTCCTGAGGACTAGTTGAGGAGATAGGATGCACATGGTAAACATTTGGCTTCAAAGTAATCTATCGACTTTTTCATGTGATTTGAGAAAACCAGCCTCAATACCCAAATAAGAGCTAAATCACTGTTAAAGACGATACAATTCCTGACCCTCAAAATGAGGAAATTGAACTACCTATCAATAAGGATTCTTGCAGTTCTTAAAAATTCTATGATTCTACCCAGGAGATCTAAAAAGGGAATATATATTTAAAAGCCAAATGAGGGCCAGGCCTAGTAGCTCGTGCCTGTAATTCCACCACTTTGGGAGCCCGAGGCAGTAGGAACACGTAAAGCCAGGAATTCAAGACCAGCCTGGGCAACATAGCAAGACCCCATCTCTACAAAAAATTTGAAAAATTTAGCCAGACGTGGTGGTGCGCACCTGTATTCCCAGCTACTTGGGAGTCTGAGGCAGGAAGCTTGCTTGAGCCCAGGAGTTTGAAGTTACAGTGAACTATGATTATACCAGTGTACTCCAGCCTGGGTGACAGAGTGAGACCCTGTATCCAAAAAAAAAAAAAAAAACACCAACAACAAACCAAAAAAGCCAAATAAGTGAAAATTAGGAGAGTTTCTGAGTTCTAAGGAGGAATCCACCCTGGAGGAGTGTGTTTGTGCATGTCAGTGGTGATCAAGGAAGACTTCCTGGAGGAGTAGGGCCTCAAGGTAGGCCTGAAAGGATGAGGATGCCTTAGATGAGAAAAGGAGCGAGGGGGGAGTTTCTTAAGGAGGCTGAGGTGGGGCCCTATGAATAACCAGCCCTGCTGGAGCAGCAGGTGGATGCAGGGAGTGCTAATTAATAGCTTTTGCCCCTGACTCTGCTGAGGCAAACCTCATTCACATGTAGTAACTCCCTTGATCCCAGAAACAATCCTGCTACAGGGGAGGTATTAGTATTTCCATTTTCAGAAGAGGGAAGTGAGGTTCAGAGAAGTTCAGGGACTTGTGTGGGATCAAGCTCCTTATGAGTCACTGAGCCTGGACTGAAACTCAGGTCTTTTATCTTCAGATCTTTTGTTCTTTTCACTGCATCAAGCGAAGTGTGAGCAAAGGTTGGGAAGGTGGGGGACAGAGGGCCTCCTGGGTGGGGCAGTGGGGCTTGGCATGAGTCTGGGGTTCCCTCAGGGTGGACGTCCCTGGGGTGCTTAGCCCTCCCTACAATCTGTCCCCCCTTCTCCTGGGGGTGACAGTGACAATTCAGTGTGTCTTGCAGGACTGTAGCTCTCCAGAGAGCAATGGGTCCCCAGAACCCAAGAGACCAGGAGCCTCTGAGGCTGCTTCTGGAAGCCAGGAGAAGCTGGACTTCAACCGGAATCTAAAAGAAGGTAAAAGTCTGCCCTAGTTGGAGGCAGGGCCTGGGCAGGCTGTGGGGACGGCTGCTCCTCACCCTGCCGCTGTCTTCCAGTGGTGCCAGCCATCGAGAAGCTGCTGTCCAGTGACTGGAAGGAGAGGTTTCTGGGAAGGAACTCTGTGGAAGCCAAAGATGTCAAAGGTAAAGCTGGTGCGGGGGCCGGGGGGGATTCGTTTGAACCCCCTTTCACTTCTCCTGGCCTGGCCGTGCAGCCAGGTCTGCAGGGCCGTTCTTGGCACCCCACACCTGTCCTGTGCCACTTGGCTCCTGCCTGGCCTTAGGGGTCATCACCATCCCTCACCTGGGGGGGCGCTAAGCATTGGGTCTGGCTCTTCCCATGCAGGAGAGGCCTGGTGGGAATCAAATCCCATGGCTGGGACATCAGGCATGTCATTGCCACTTCTGGTCTAACTCCAGAATAAGGAGAAAGTTCTCTGCTTCGCATCCATAAGCTTGTTTGACCCATAGTAACCCTGTGAAGTGCCTATTATTGTGCCCATGTACGGATTTAAAAACCCTAAAGTACAGAGAAGTTGGCAACTCGCCTAACAGCTCACAGGCAGGATGGGTTGAAATGGGAATTGGAACCCAGACCTGTCTTGCTCCAAAGCCCGAGCACATCTCACTGGGCGCTCCCATGGGATGGTTGTCCATCTGACCCTGTGTGGCACTGGGCACTCGAGGACATCCAAGAGGCCCAGAGGCCTGGGGCTGAGATGTCTCACTGTCATCATTGCCAGGGCCTGTCTCACTGTCAGCATTTCCTGGGTAATTTCCTGGAATTAGTGGCTAAGAGTGGGGAACATCTAGGCCAGCTAGTTGTCAGACAGCAAGATGAGAAGCCCTTACAGGGCAAGGATCATGTCTCATCACCTCTGTCGCTCAGCCCCTAACAGGGATTGGGACATAGCAATTGCTCAATAAATGTCAGGTAGATGGGTGGATGGACAGACAGATGAACAAACAAAAAAATCTCAGTGGTGGCTGTTTCACTGTGGAGCAGGGACCCAAGAGAGCCTGGCAGAGAAGGAGCTCCAGCTTCTGGTCATGATCCACCAGCTGTCCACCCTGCGGGACCAGCTCCTGACGGCCCACTCAGAGCAGAAGAACATGGCTGCCATGCTCTTCGAGAAGCAGCAGCAGCAGATGGAGCTGGCCCGGCAGCAGCAGGAGCAGGTAGGCCTGGGGGCAGGTGGGGGACAGGCTGGGGGCAGGGGCTGATTCATAAGCCCTTGCGGGGGTAGAGTGCAAAAGGGACTGTGCAGGGAGAGCAGCTGGCTGCGTCCTGCCCAGCCTCCACCACTCTCCCTGGATGCTCCCCTACCTGCTGTCCTCCATGCTTGGCCCCAGGGTGGAAGGCAGGGCATGGTAAAGGCCAGGCAGGCCCTGTGGGAGGAGGGGCACCAGGGCTCACGCCACGACGCCCCCTGCCCACTCTTCCCTCTGCCAGATTGCCAAGCAGCAGCAGCAGCTCATTCAGCAGCAGCACAAGATCAACCTCCTTCAGCAGCAGATACAGGTAACAAGAGGGGAGACTGGGAGATGAAGAGAAGGTGGTTGAGGGAGCTGACGCCAGCCTGGAGAGGTGCTGGGGACGGGGAGGGGACAGGGGATGTGGACCAAGCTAAAGCTGCACACAGCAGAATCACTCAGGCTCGACCCTGGGAGGGGCCCTTATTTCTGTTCTAGCGCCCAACCTGTCTTCTTTCCTTGTTTTAAGGCAGGAGCCCAGAATATCTTCCTCCCCAGCTGAGGCTGGAGGGCAGGTAGACAGGGGCCCAGAGGTGGTGTGGGGTCAGATGGATCCCTCGAACACTGTCCCTGCCAGCCTTATGCCCTGTGCCTCTCATCCATGGGTCCGCTACTCTCTGGGTCCCAGGCTGACTGCAGCTGGCTGGCTCCTTGAGTCCCGGGGGACTTACACAGGGTTTCTTTGCCTTCAGCAGGTCAACATGCCTTATGTCATGATCCCAGCCTTCCCTCCAAGCCACCAACCTCTGCCTGTCACCCCTGACTCCCAGCTGGCCTTGCCCATTCAGCCCATCCCCTGCAAACCAGGTGAGTGTGGGAAGGGGGGCTCCACCACGGTGTCTGACCTGTCCTGCATCAGGGAATGACCCCACAGCTATTGTCCGCCATTATTTGCTATGTGATCTTTCTGGGCCTCAGCTTCAGATCTGTCCAGTGGAAGAATAATCCCTTCTTTCTCAGCTTCACTGGGGAAACAGAAAGAAATAACACATTGAAAACCGTAAAGTGCTTTTCAGATGTGAGATGATGTAGCAGTGCAGGCCTAGTCTCCCCAGCGCTTGTCCCTTTCCTGTGCCAGAATATGAATATCTTGACTATTAACTGAGGTTTATACATCTCCCAGATTCTAACAGCTGCCATTCCTACCATCACGTGTCATTCCTGCCTTCTACCCCGTCACTGACATTCCACAAACAGATCGACCGTGTGTCACACACCCTGCAGTTGTTGGGGAGCCATGGGGCTGACAAAACGTGAACTTTATGCCCACAGGATTTACAGTCTGGGTGGAGGAAAGAGGAGGATGCCAGTACTGGGGAATCTGGGAAGGCTTCTTGAGGAGGTGGCATCTGCTTGGGTCCTGGGAGAACAGGCAGGACGTGCTACAGGGAGTTGGAGGCTGAGGGGAGAGGACTGGGGAGAGGGTGATCCAGGCAGAGGCCCTGGACTCTGCAGCAGGAAGCTTCGAGGGGGTTAGAGTTGAGGGGAGCGCATGCTGGGTGCAGGGGGTGGCTGAGCAGGGCTGTCAGGACGGAGCATGAAGTGTGGAGCCTGGGATTTATTTTGTGGGACGCGGGTACACGCAAATGTTTGAGTGGCGAGTGTGTCATCTCTCTGGTGTGGGAGATGGGGAGTGGCGGGGAGACCGACACAGGCAGGAGCCAATGGGGGCTGACACCTGCCCCAGGACAGTGACAGTGGGGATGGAGACTTAGAATTATGGGAACAGGGCAGAGATGTTGCCCATAATTTCTCTGGGAAATTTTAAAATCAACCCCCATTGGTCCACCCTCCCTGTTCCACAAGTGAGAAAGAGACAGAAGGAGGAATCCCGCGGTGAGTTCCATAGGCCGTGGGCACGTGTTCACCGGTTCCCCCACCAGTGCTCTGCTCTGGCCTGGCTTATACCAGGCTCTGTAAGGTTGGGCAAAGGTCTGAGCTAGTCAGGCCGTGTCTTAGTCTGTTCAGGCTGCTACAATAACCTACCGTAAACTGGGTGGCTTGTCAGCAACGGACATTTATTTCCGACAGTTGTGGAGACTGGGATGTCCAAGATCAAGGAGCCGGCACGTTCGGTGTCTGGCGAGGGCCTGCTTTCTGGTTCCCAGATGGCACCTCTGGCTGTGTCCTCACGTGGTGGGAAGGGCAGACAAGCCCCCTTAGGCCTCTAATTCCATTCCTGAGAGCTTCGCCCGCATGACCTAATCACTTCCCAAAGGCTCCCCGCTGCTAATACTATCACACTGGGGATTGGGTTTTGATGTATGAATTTCGGGGGACAGGCATAGCATTCTGCTCTCGCCCCTGCCTCCAAAATCATGTTCTTCTCACTTGCAAAATGCATTCATTCCGTCCCAACAGCCCCGTGTTCCAGCATCAACTCAAAAGTTTAAAGTCCAGAGTTTCGGATACGGGGAGACCCAAGGCGTGATTTATCCGGGGGCAGACTCCCCTGCAGAGCTGAGAGGAGTAGATTTCTGTTCTTAATAAGCTGCCTAGTTTATGGGTCTTCGTTACAGCAGCCCGAGTGGACTAAGACAGGCCCTGTGTGGAAGGAAGTTTCCAGTTAGCTGGGGTGATCTGGGAGAGGGGAGGGCTGGATTGGAGGCGAGGGCAATGGCCCCAAACCATTGCAACTCCCCGTGAACACGGTGCGGAGCCCAGGAGGCGAGGGCAGGCCTGGTCAGGGGAGGGGCCTGAGTCCTTTCCAGACAGGTGAGGGAGGAGTTAAGCTGGGAAGACCAGGACTGGCCTGGCCGTCTCCTGCTTTGTTTGCTCCAGAATCCAAGCAAGTAGGGACCCTTCCTAAGGCCTACTGTGAATTGCCCTCCCAGCTCACCTGCCTTAGATGGTGTCTGGTGCCTGCAGCGTACTGTCCACACTCCTGAGCGCAGCCTTTGCCCTGAGAGCCGACCTGGCCCACGTGCCCGCCCCGTTCCCCAGCCTCCCTCTCACACACCTCACCACCCCTTCTCCTCCATCCCAATCCTGCCCATCCTGCAGGCACTAGCTCAGATCTTGACTCCCCCAGGAAGCCTGCTGTAGTCACCCCAGCTGGAACAAAGTTCTCTTGTGTGCCACCTGGGTGGCCCTTCTCCCTACCTGCCATGCACTGTGTGGTTTTACACATGGCTTCTCTCTCCACCTGAGCTGTCAGCTGCTTGATGCTGGGCCTGGTGGAGGTTGAGTGAGGTAGGGTAGGTAGAAGAGAGAGTGCTGTGTCAATGGGCTGCGAAGTCTCGAAGACCTGGGTTCAGATCCCTGTGCTGCCATTTAATAGCTCTGTGTGCAACTCTGTTGACTTCTAATGTCTCTGTTATTTTGGGATGTCTCTGTAAAATGGGATGGTGTGTATTAAGCACCTGGTGTATGCCACACGCTGTATGCTGCTGTGAGATAGTGCACGAGACATGCCACACAACAGGCAGCTGCTCTTGTACCATGCATACAGTAGGCACAAAATATAAGTATCCACTGAATGAACAGATAGCATGCCCTCTCTCATTGCAACATTAGGTTGGGAGGGGCAGGAGCAGGGGAAGATGCCACGTGCCGGGCACTGGGGGAGGAGGATGGGAGGTCCCCAGCAGTGCTCTGGCGCCAGGGAGGGCAGTGGGTGAAACCAAGCGGGGCCAGCTTCGAGCCTTCACCCGCCTTGCAGTGCGGAGCCTCGTCAAGCAGGTGTCTGCTGTTCTGTGCTCATCCAGGACTTTTCTCCCTGCCGCCTTTTCCACAGTGGAGTACCCGCTGCAGCTGCTGCACAGCCCCCCTGCCCCGGTGGTGAAGAGGCCTGGGGCCCTGGCCGCCCACCACCCCCTGCAGGTATGGCCCCCCGCTGCCAGCCTGGGGCTCCCTCCCCGCTCACCACCCACGGCTGGCCGCCCCGTGTGGGGACTGCGGGGTGTGGAATGGTGAGCCCGGCCCCCTGTGTTTTGTTCGCCTGCCCCTTCTGTCTCCGCTTTCTCTGTTGGTCCCCTTGTCTGTTCCGGGTTTGCTGGTTTCACTTCCTCTCTGTGCCTCTGCGGGGGCCGCCTGGGGCCTATCTCACCTCTGACCTTCTGGGTCTCCCTCAGGAGCCCTCTCAGCCCCTGAACCTGACAGCCAAGCCCAAGGCTCACGAGCTGCCCAACACCTCCAGCTCGCCCAGCCTGAAGATGAGCGGCTGTGGCCCCCGCCCCCCCAGCCACGGGGCCCCCACGCGGGACCTGCAGTCCAGCCCCCCCAGCCTGCCTCTGGGTAAGCTTTCTGCCGCCCATACCTGTCCATCAGCCCTCTTAGGGGAGGGCCAAGGAGGCATGACATGACTATGGGCATGCCCTTTGCCCTCTCTGCGTTCCAGGTTTTACCAAATGAGGGGTTAGACCTGCCCTTAGATGGTCCCATCCTCCTCTCCCCAACTCTATCTGTCTGGGCACTCCAGGGATCAGGCCACCAAGTTCCGCAGTTCCAGGGGGTGCCATTTTCAGTTTTGGACTGTTGACACTGCACAGCAGCCAGTGTAAACGGCGTCCCTTTGGGGGTGCAATGCAGCTGCAACAGGCAAGAGGGAACGCCAACGCAGGTGGCTCCCTCCTCTTCCTCTGCCCTCTCCCATAGGCTTCCTTGGTGAAGGGGATCCTGTCACCAAAGCCATCCAGGATGCTCGACAGCTGCTGCACAGCCACAGCGGCACCTTGGAAAGCTCCCCCAGCACCCCCTTCCGGAAGGTATGGCCCCCCATCCCCTGCACCTCTGGGAGGAACAGATGATGGCCAGGGTTGAAAGACACAGAGTCTGAGGCCACCGAAGGGAGGGGAGGAGAGGGGTGACACAGAGGGGGCTGATGTACAGGTTGCTTGTCAACCCCAGGACCTCATCAGCCTGGACTCGTCCCCAGCCAAGGAGCGGCTAGAGGAGAGCTGCGTGCACCCGCTGGAAGAAGCCATGCTGGGCTGCGACATGGATGGTGAGGGCTCTGGGCACTGGTTGCTGGGCAGGAGGGCCCATCTCTGTGTCCAGGGGGCCAGGGAGGCTCAGGTTGTATCTGTCTCTGACCCTGTCTCTCCATTGGTCTGTCTGTTGGGTCCTCTCCAGGTGTGCATGCCTCCATTGTCCCATGTCTTTGTTGGCTCTGTCTCCGGGTCTCTCTGACAGCTGGGTCTCCACTCTCTTGGGACCCTATTGCCCTGGTTTCCTGTGTGTCTGTCTTGTGTCTGTCTCTGGGTCGCCGGCTGGGCCTCTCTGGCTAACTTGCTGTGGGAGCCTCCTCAGTGCCTCCTAGTGGTCAAGTAAGGGACGTTTCTCTGCTGGCCCTGGAGGACTCTCCCTGCCCCAGACAGGCTGCCTGGCTGACACCATCCCTGCCCCTCAGGCTCCCGCCACTTCCCGGAGTCTCGGAACAGCAGCCACATCAAGAGGCCCATGAATGCCTTCATGGTGTGGGCCAAGGATGAGCGGAGGAAGATCCTCCAGGCCTTCCCAGACATGCACAACTCCAGCATCAGCAAGATCCTCGGTAAGGGCCTATGGGTGGGCTCACCAAGGGCTCTAAGGGGTCCAGGGCCATAGTCCAGCAAGACCTGGTGGCAAGAGCCAGCTGGGTCTATTCGGGGCTTGCTTAGTGATATTCCACACCATATTGGACTCCAGTGGAATCTGATGGGGTGCAGGAGTCAGGGGGATGTGGAGGCAGCTGGGTCCTAGGGTCTTGTACCATCGCAGAGAGAGAGAGAGATTGAGAGAGAGAGAGAGAGAGAGAGAATACGTACATTCTTCACGGAGCAGGAGCCTGTCTGGGTTGTTGAGGGCCTGGGTGGCTGTTCTTTTGTTTATGCAAATCAGGCAGACCAGAGGCCTCCCAGAAGTTGCTACATCGTTTGGGATGTGGGTGGATGCTGAGTCTTAGCTGACAATTGGGTGCCCCTCTACATGCCAGTTTCATTCATTCCTTTGCTCAACATCCAAGGAGATGCACATGGGGCCAGGCCCTCACTAAGTGCTTGCACATACATTATCCTGTGGAGCCACCTGGGGACCACACTCCCCTAGGGGCCTGCAGGGGGCCCGGGTGGTGAGCAGAGCCCAACACTGACTGCCTGCCCCTGGGGGGTCGGGGGCTGGGCAGGCTCCCGCTGGAAGTCCATGACCAACCAGGAGAAGCAGCCCTACTACGAGGAGCAGGCAAGGCTGAGCCGGCAGCACCTGGAGAAGTACCCCGACTACAAGTACAAGCCGCGGCCCAAGCGCACCTGCATCGTGGAGGGCAAGCGGCTGCGTGTGGGCGAGTACAAGGCCCTGATGAGGACCCGGCGCCAGGACGCCCGCCAGAGCTACGCCATCCCGTGAGCAGCCCCCCTCCCCCCCAGGCAACCGAGAGGCTGTGCTCATGTGTAACTCTTGCGAGCAGCGGATGTCAGTGTGTGGCTGGCCTTTGCATGTGACCCCAGGGTGCTGTGTGTGTATGTTATCTGTGTGTAGCCGGGCCTGCGTGTGTGACTCCGGGGGCCACTGTGTATGGCTGTGTGTGTCACTGTGCGGAGCACTTGGCGGCTGCGGTTATAGGCATGTGACTGTAACTATGGAGCACCAGCTGTGGGCACCTGGAGAAATGTGCCTGCAGGTCTCATTTCTGATGAACTCTGTACAAATTCAGAGGTTTTAAAAATCAAAGTCCTCGTCACACAGAAAGATTCCCAACTTGACCAAAGCTAGCACACTGCTGGATTCATTTAAATAGGAAACCCCCCAAGGCATTAAAAATACGTTTCAAAAAATTGAATTCATACTCCATCCTCCAAGAACATTATCTGTTGAACACACCTGCGGCCCTGGGTCTGCGGGGCCATCTGCAGGGCTGTAGGTGACAGTGAATGTGGCCATCAGAAAGCAGACTGGGGACAGTTGTGTGAGTCACAGAGCCAAGAAGCTGTGGGGTGGGGCTGCACGCTCGGAGGAGGCCTGGGGTTGGAGTGGGGCTGTGTGTCTAACCGCGCCTCTTCTCCACCCCAGCCCGCAGGCTGGCCAGGTGCCGCTGAGCTCCACAGACGTCCTGTACCCGCGGGCGGCAGGCATGCCCCTGGCACAGCCGCTGGTGGAGCACTATGTCCCCCGGAGCCTGGACCCCAACATGCCAGTTATCGTCAACACCTGCAGCCTCAGAGAGGAGGGTGAAGGCACAGATGACAGGCACTCGGTGGCCGACGGCGAGATGTACCGGTACAGTGAGGACGAAGACTCAGAGGGCGAAGAGAAGAGCGATGGGGAGTTGGTGGTGCTCACGGACTGATCCCGCTAGGTGGGCCCGGCCCCTTCTGGGGACAGACCCCACCCCAACCGCATGGGCACAGCCAGCCAACCTGGACTACGTTGGTACTTGGCCTTGGGTGTGCCCTGGAGATGGGCAAAGCTGTGCACTTGTAGATACGTTCCTGCGGGGAGAGTCCCCCTCCCCGCCACACCCTTGGGCATGCCTGAGGAGCTGTCACCTGGTGGGCAGGGCCTGCATGGGTGATGGGCTGAGCTGGCCAAGCTCTTTGGCCCTTGGGGCTCACAGCCGGGGGACACTGGATGGCCCTCCTTCCTGCAGGTCTACCCACGGGGATGTGGCAGCTACAGACCTGTCCCCTTGGGGTCACATGCTGTTTCCATTCTTGTCCTGGCTGGACCAGCCACTGTGGGACCACCACCCCCTCCCACACACCCCCAGATCACTCCTCTATCACCAGGATCACTTTGTGCAAAAGGGTCTGGCTGTCCCTCACTGTCTTTATCTCTGTCAAGCCCATTGTGCCTCTGGCTGCTCCCTGTGTGAGTCTGTGTGTGCACGTGTGTGTGTGTGTGTGTGTGTGTGTTTCATCTGTTCGTTCATTGCACAAGATATTTATTGAGTGCCCACTACGTGCCAGGCACTGTTGCTGAGTTCCTGTGGCTGTGTCTCTTGATGCCACTCTTATTTCTCTGGGGGCCTCTTTCTGTGCTTCTCTTTGTCCCCAAATTGCTACCTCTTTGTCAGTCTGGGTGTCTCAGGTTCTGTGTGTTCCTTGTGTGCATTTCTCTCTCTCTCTTCCTTGTCTTTCTGCAAGGCCCTCTTTGTCTCTCTCTTTTTCCCAGTGTCTGTCCCTGCCCCCCTGATGCCCTCTGGGTCCCTGCAGGCCCCTGATCTGCCCCTGGGTCCACCAGCCTTCCTGCCCACTCCTTCCCTCCCTCCCTGACTGCTTGTCAGTTCCCACGGAGCCACTTTTAGCTCTGAGCAGCATGGGAATGTGCCTCAGCCTCCAAGGGGCTTTGTCCTGGTACCCCAGCCCTGTTCCCCACCAGACCCCAGGAGTTGGGGCAGGAGGACTGATGGTGCTCCCTTACTACCAGCGACACAGGCCCTGGAGCCAGGGCTCCCCCGTGGCAGCTGGTTACCATTCTGCCCTCTTGAGCATGGGAGGGGGGGCTCCCCATTCTTGGAAGGGGTTGATGAGAAGACTCATTACCCTCTCCCACCTGGCCCTGCCCCTGCCCCACCTGCTGTCCCCTCCCCCACTCTGCACTAGGGAATGGGTCTCAGATTCACAAGTCCTCTCCCTAAGGAAGTCAGATCCCATTGGCATCTAACTCTGAAGATCTGGAGCAGCCCTCAGTCCAGGGAGGGAAGGGAGCCCCCAATCCCACAGGGCCAGATGTGGCATCTGCCCCTGCCCCCATCTTCTACCCTCCCCCAACCCCAAGCCCCCATTTCTTTCCAGGCTGTTTCTTTTTTTATGACTGTAAACATAGATAGTGCTTTATTTTGTTAATAATAAGATAATGATGAGTAACTTAACCAGCACATTTCTCCTGTTTACACTCGGGGGATTTTGTTTTGTTTTGTTTTCTGATGGCATAATAAAGACAGATCATTTCGGAATCTGGCCCTTGTGCGGGGGAGGGGAGAGGCTGGCCAAGTCCGGAAGCCCAGGCACCACTGCCCCCTGGTGGCAGCTTGCAGCAGCTTCAGGCGTAGGTAGGAACCGGCGCAGGCAAGGGAGGCCCAGGCGGAGCCTGTGGGTGACACACGACATCCATGGAGCCCACACCGAACGCCCCTGCCTTGAGCAGGCAAGCCCACCCAGGTCCTCAGAAACAAGCAGGAAGCTCAGATCCTAGAACTAGCCACATAGTTGGGGGGAGGGTCAGGTCTCCCCTTTGGGCCTCATTGTCCTGTCTGAACACAAGGAGATTAACCTTATCCTGGTTCTTATCCTCTTGCAGAGAAGGAGCCCTTTGAGATGCCTGTGAAAGCTCGGGCCCTAGTCCCAGAAAAGGGGACAGATACATGGATGCCCTGAGCCCATCTGTGAGCCCCTTTACGCTGGTTAACAAGGCGGGGTCACTAATGATGTGCGCCAGGGTCTCTCTCCAGCCTTAGGCTTTGGAAGAGAATGTCAAAGACCAAGTTACCACACTAGGAGACACGGGCCCCGGAAGAGCTGGATGACAGAATGAAATGCTACAAAATGCATATTAACCAGTATCTATAAAAAGACAACTCCTGTGGTTAAAAATTAATCCCATCAGTATGGAATGGGGACAGCAGCGCTGACTGGCGCCTCTCGTGAAAGTTAGACTTGGGCTGGATTAGTAGGGGCTTGTGTTCACAGCAAGGGAGGTGATGGTCCTGGTGTACCCCACACTGGCCTGCCCCACCCTAGAAAAGGCCGTTGTCCTGAGGGAGGGGTCTAGAAGCAGTCCCCCTGCATAGCATGGAAGAGGACTGGCAGGACCCTGGTGGGCACGTCTGAGAGCAATGGTCAAAAGGGCAGGCACATTTCATCCAGAAAAGAGGAGGTGAGGGTAGGGCAAAAAGGACAGAATCATTTCTTCGAAGCTGCCAGGGGGCAAGGGTGTTTCTCCGTAGCTCATGAGGCAGCACCTGGACTCGCAAATGAAAGTCTCAAGAGTCAATATTTGGGCTTAATATAAAGAACTTTTCAACAGAGACGTTCACAAATACAGTGAACATCCAGTGCAGGAAGTAGTCAGTCAGAGGCTCTGGGATTCCTAGATCGGGGAAGGTGGTGGTGAGGGAAGGTGGGTGTCACTGATTCCCGGGCCACAGACTTGGAAGGGCGTGGGAACGAAGACTCCCTCAAAATTAGGGGTGCGGCCATTTGATCTGGGGCGCGTCCGGCCGCTGGCCTGCCGTTTTTCCCCAGCCCAGTCCCTCAGCTGCAGGCCCCCCTCCTCAGATGCAGACAGCAGTGGGGAGAGGAGCCTGCCTGGACAGTTGCCCACGTCCTCTCCCACCGTCCACTTCCTCCACCCCCATCCCCGCCCCCACCCGTTCTTCCACAGCAAGTCCTGGGCAGTGTGCTCACCATACACTCCCTGCCAGTCCTGAGGTCCCCTTGCTTCCCCTGTTCCTAAGTCCTCTGTGGCCTGGGGTGGGGGTGGGGGCCTAGGCCAGTACTTCCCACGTCCCGCTCCAGGTACCCTTGTCCCACCTGCCTCATTCCAGCTGCTGAGACAGGGGTTGGCCCGGCATCCTCCTCTTAGGATGGCTGGTGTCCTGGAGCCCCACCCTCTATCCCCTGAGAGGGAGGATGGGTCAAGTGGGACGCAGAGGCCAGGAACATAGTGTCCTGCTCATTACTAGGAAGGCAGGGCCACAAGCTGTTCTCTGCCCCCTCAGTGCCTCTCCTGCAGAGACTGAGGGTCAGAGCCCATGGGGAAGGTGAACCTCTGCCCATGAGTCTTGCCTGGAGCTCCTGCCAGGGGGCCTAGGAAGGGGCCCAAGGGGGTGAAACCCAGGTCACACTCGGAGGCCCGGTGCTTAGCCAGGAGGGCAGGGGTTCTGGTTAGTCGGGGGGCGCTGGGGAAGGAGAGATGGTAGATAACCCTGGAGGACTGGAGGAATGAGAATACTCTCTCAAAGAAGCCAGTGGGGTAGTGTCAACAGGTTAACTTCTTCCTGTGCAGATGGTGGCCAGGGCCTTAGGGGCACAGGATGATACCCTGGGAGCCCTGTCCTAGCCATTCCCTGCTCACCACTGCAACACCTGCCTCCAAGGCCATGACATCAAGGCCCCAGGAGGCCAGAAACAAAGGTGCCTTTGGTGTTAATTCTGCCCTCCATTCCAGAGCTGGCTCTGAAAGGAACAAGGAGGGTGGGCACTGCTATTTAGTCCACCTGTCCCCACAGATGACCTTCAGGTGCCCTGCCTGCCCAGCTCTGGCCCCATCCCTATCCTCAATGAGCACCCCTCCTAGGCGGCCACCCCTGAATCACCGTGACCTTGAAGGCCCCAGCTGCTGGTGCCAGCTCCAGCAGTTGCCATGGCATCCTGGTGCTTCTGCAGGCAAAAACCAAACAACCAGAGTCCACCTGGCAGGCAGCTGTTCCAGCCCCACCCCTAAGGGCACTGGGTACATTCTGGGGGGCCTGGAAGCATAAACTAGCAACTGGGCTGCTGAGAGGGATGCCCCTTCTCACCTTTGGAGTTTCTGCCCTCCCCTCCCTCTGGCCTTCTGAGAAGGTAATGGAAGGTCCTAGAAATCACTCTTGCCGGCTGTCAGGTAGAGCAGCTCCCTTTCCCAGCTCCAGTAGCTGGGAGCCAGAAACGACTGTTTAAACTGTCTGGAGCCCTTCCACGCAGGGTTTCACCGGCTCACCACTGTGGTCGGCCAAGGTCCCTGTAATCTTCGGCCCAGCTCCCCTGCGTCCAGCTGACTGTAACAAGATGGTCAAAGGCAGAGGAGCTGTGAGTCACCAGCCCTGCCCAGGTCTACAGGGAGCCGCAGGGCCTTCAGAGCCCGGTGCATGGGACAAGTGCGTAGGCCGCTGCAGGCCACTACCTCGACTGCAGCATGACGTCTGGGGGACGGCATTGACAAGGGGCTGCAGCACTCCTTGGCCCCCCACTGCAGGACACAAATCCTCACCACTGTCACTTGACACAGAGCAGTCCAGAAATGAGGATTTTAATGCAGAAAACCATAATTTACAAATGAATCACTTTATGGGCCAGAGCCAGGAGGGCCCAAGGAGCCCAAGGGCGGGAGGGAGGTGGAGGTTGTCACGTGGCAGTGGCAGGGGCAACGGCTCAGCCAGCACCTTTCTGATTCGATCCTGCCCAGGCTATCACGTGTCAGGCCCGGGAGGAGGCTCTTGGCCCCCTGCCCCTGGATGCCCACTAGTCATTCCCAGGTGGGAAAACCTCCAGTCAACTTCAGGACAGAGGTGGAGATGGAGAGACATCCTTGGGAAGGAGGGCCTGGAAGGCAGGGGAGGGAACAAGGCAGGAGGCTGCTGACTCTGGTTCTGGCCACCCCACCCTTGGCCGTGTCCCTTCCAGCCAAGCCACAGCACAAAGCAGAGCCTAGCCTTGGAGGCCCATGGCTTCGCCATCCCTCTCCTTCCCCGCTGGCAGGCTGCAGAGTGCAGAGCAGCACAGGAGCAGCAAGGGCACTGGACGGAGCACAGCGCCTTGGGCTGAGGTTTGGGGCGGAGTTATTTGATTGGATCTGGTTTGGAGAAGGTGAAGGGTCTCAGAGGAGGCGGCTGCTGGGGTAGCTGTCATTCCCAATTGTAGACCCCCACACCCTGCCAAGGTGCGTACAGAGTTGGCATGATGCTGGTCTGGGGCTCAGCACCTTCTACATGGGGCACGCAGCAGGGGATGGGCTGGAGGCTTGTGGCACTGGAGGTAGAAAGGAGCCCTCCCCCGTTCCCCGTGTCCCCAGGCCAGGAAGGGTTAAAGACAAAGCTAAGGCAGCCCAGGTTCCAGCAGGGCCTGGGACTGAGGATGGTGTAGTCATGGTCCCGGCCCTGGCTGTCTGCAGGCACTTCCTCCCGAGCCAGGCGAGGTGAAGGGAACCTCTAGAGTTGGGTCCCATCAGCCCCTCCAAACAGGAGAATGAGGTCTTCAGTAGCAACCACTGGGGGCTGGTAGCAGGGACAGAGTCTTCTCCCTGGACACCCACCTGTCCCCTTCTCCCACCTTGTCCAAGGGTGCGGACCCCAGAGCAGAATTGAGCCCTGGAGAACAGGTCTGGCCAGACAGATGGGTAGGGGAGGGATGGGGTGGCTGGTCACTTTGGCATCTCCAAGGCTGACACTTGAGGCTTCACCTTGAAGTACTGGTTGAATCGGATCACTGCGTACCTGCCAGAAGGCAGAAGGGAGCTGGGTGTGGGCAGGTGGGCCCTGCCAGGGGTACTCACACCATAAGGAAAGTGTCTCACCAGCTCTAAGCCCATGTAGGTCTGGGCAGGTCAACCCCAGCCCAGGTTTTTGTCTGTTTGACTTCAACTATAATTTTTTCTTCTCAGATCAGACTGGAGCAACCCTGCATGTTTGGAGTTTTGTTTTGACAGTTTGAAGTGCTGAGTATATTCATATGATTGTGCAATAAATCTTTTGAACTTTTCATTTTGCAAAACTGAAACTCTATACCCATCAAACAACACTCCCCATTGCCCCCTCTCCCCAGCCCCTGGCAACCACCATTCTGCTTTGTTTCTTATGAATCTGACTATCTTAGTTACTTCTTATAAGTGGAATCATAAGGTATTTGTCTTCTTTTTTAAAAATTTCTTTCTGGGCTGCGGTTGGGGGTGGGAGGGATGTCCCAGGGCAGGGCTCCAGGAGAAAGGTGGGGCTTGGCCAGTATTTATCTTTCTGTGACTGGCTTATTTCACTTAGCATAATGTCCTCAAGGTTGATCCGGGTTGTAGCATGTGACAGGATTTCCTTTTTAAGGCTGAGTAAAATTCCACTGTATGTATGTACCACCTTTTATTTATCCATTCATCTGTTGATAGACATTTGGGCTGCTTCCACCTCTTGGCTACTGTAAATAATATTGCTCTGAACATATGTGTACAAATTTCTTTGAGACCCTGCTTTCAATTCTTTTGTCTATACATACCCAGAAGTGGGATTGCTGGATCATATGGTAATTCTATTTGTTAATTTTTTGAGGACCCACCACACTGCTTTCCATAGCAGCTCACCATTTCACATCGCCACCATCAGCGCATAAAGGTTCCAACTCCTTCAGAGCCTTGCCCACATTTGCCATTTTCTGGTTTCTTTGGTAGCAGCCATCCTAAGGGGTGTGAGGCGGTATCTCCCGGGGCTTCTGATTTGCATTTCTCTAGTGGTTGTGAACACTTTGAAGCCGGGTCATGATTCCCTTTCTGCTAAGGGTGGGCGGGGAGAAGTCAGGCCAGGGTCCGGGCCCGAATGGAGGAAGAAACGATTCCTGGCCCTTAGGGACATATGAACCTCCATGACAGGGACCCCCTCAATGGGAAATATTTAAGTACCATCCAGGTACTGTCCCTATAAATCACTAGGCACCACTGAAGGGGTGTATGGGCCTGACACCCACGCAAGGAGGCAGCGCAGCAAACACTAAGACACCTCAGTGGCCTCACATGTCACTTCTGCTCTGGAATTCTGTCCTCTCCCGTAAAAAGATCTCTGTGATCTTTCAGACTGACTTTCAACGGTTCTCTCCACCACCAGGCTCCATGGACAGGTGCGCTGGTGGCCGGCAGGGCACTGGAGTGGCAGTGGGATGTAGTGGGGACTAGATCTTCCAGGTGCAGGGGAGGGGGTGGCATTTCTGACTATTTTCAGAGTGACGTTCCTGGCAACCCCAGGGCAGCGGAAACAGGCTGGCATGGGGACGAGTCAGCAGGACAGAGGAACAGACTCCGGGCATTCTATTTGGGCTGTCCTTTGCCCCCTTTGCACCCTGGGCTCAAGGCTCGTCCTTTTCTCCATGCCCCGCCCCCCCGCCACCAGCTTCCCCCAGCACTCACCTGAGGAAATCAAAGTCGATGGTGGAGTACTGGTTCTGGATGAGGGCCCAGAGCGCCCAGAAGAAGTGAGACGCCTGGAAATAGACCAGAGAGGGTCAGCTCAGCAATGCCCCATGCCTGTCAGCAGCCCTGCAGAGCCAGGGGACACAGCCATTCTGGAAGACACAGAGCTGGGATACTGGCAGAGACGTGGTGGGGTCCCCACAGCACAGGCTTTGGGGGCTCCACTCCTACCAGAGAAAGGCAAGTGAAGCCAGTTCTACCAAGGCCCTAGTGTCTGCCCACTCCAAGGGGGTGTGCTCAGCAGAATGGTGCTTCTAGGAATTCCAGGGGGTTCCCCTAGCCTAAGCGGGAACCACACTCTACCCCTGGCCTCTTCCCTACCCAGGGGAACCTGCTGGGGCCAAGGTGTCTAAGATAAGATGACTCCCTAAGCCAGAGCTTAGCTAGTGGCCAGTGGAGGGGCTGGTACTCCTCAGTAGGGTGCAGGGAGATGAGAAGAAGGATGGCAGCAGTGCTCTGGCCATGAGGCTGCTGGAAGACCCTACACAGACCTTCACTCTCCACTACTGGGAGGCCAGTCAGGCTGGAAAATGAATCTAGATCTGGGAACAAGAACAACTATGGGCATTTGCTGAGCTAAACTGTGCTTTCCCTGTAGCCAGAGGTGCCCACAAGGCCCAGGTCACCTCAGACTCAAGAAGCCATGGTTCCATGGTTCCCATGGGGACCATGGTTCCCAGCTGCCCCTGAACAAACACTAGTGACACCATCATTTTCCCCTGCAAGGGTCCCTCCCCACCCCTGTAGCATTCCATCCCATCCCAGAGTCCTGCTCACTCAGGGGTTGGCTACAAAGTACCTCCCCTCCACTTTCTTCCCTTTTCATGACTTAAAGGGGCATAGAAAAACTAGCAAGAATGAATGATAACTAAAAAGCTTAGCAAGAGGAAGGCTTGTTCTTAAGGTAGAACACCAAGAAGGAAAACCCAATGCAGAAGCGCCAATGAGGAAAATAGAACAGGCAATCCCAAATCACAGAAAAATAGAGATTTTATTTAGCTCTAATATGTATTATGAAATTCAGGACAGCTGACTTGTCCTCTTGCTTGTGCACAGCTGACATTAATAGGACTGGTTAGCAATCCCCTGGGCACATGCAGGTGGAGGTCCGGCATTGAACCTTGGATAAGTGGAACTCAGAATTGAGACGTGACAGCACAGCGATCTGAGCAGGAAGACCCTGACGCAAAAGCCTTACATAGAGCTCTGAGTCAGCTGCAAGAGGCTTAGAGCCTGACATTAAACATGTATATATGAAAGGATGAGTCTAACTATACAGCTTGAAAAGCTGAGCTTAAACAGCAGAAAGAACGACTTATCCAGACGAGAGAATTGCTAAAATTGGAAGCTAGGATGTTTCTTGGAAGTATTTCTCTAGAGAAGAGAGAGCCTAGACTGAATGGGGCAGGGGGGATGGGGGATCACCTTAGTATAAGGGGGTGCTCCACACAGGGCTTCCCAGGCCTCACCTCTAGGGTGGGGTTCTGGAGCTGAGGGTGGGTCACCAGTCCCTCCTGGCTCCTCCTTTTCCACCCCCTGCCAGTCACAGCACTCACCAGGGCGAACTTGTTGACTTGCACGTAGAGCCTCTCCACCTCCCTGGGGGACACAGACGTCCCCTTCTGTGCCTGCAGGTAGTAGTGCAGCCATTGCAGCTGGGTCTCCCGCGTCGGGTACTGGCAGTAATCAACCTCGTTCACGCCTGACGGGGAGGCAAGCCAGACAGAAATTGCTTGGAGAGTCGATGGTCCCACCTTAGGGTCTCCTCAAGCTCAGCAGGTTTTCCTCCTCCCCTCAAAACTCCCATCGCCTTTGACCTGCGGGGCTGTGCCCAAGGAGGCAGCCCTGGGAATGTGGCTTCTCCGCTAGCGCGGAGGTCCGCCCGCATCCCCCCTGGGAGCACAGCTTCTGTGTGACTGAGGGAAGCAGAGAGAGAGGCAGACTGCTTGAGGGGCAAGGTACTGTCCAGGGAGTGACAGGAACCCCTGATGACAGCAGCACTGTATCCCCCGCGCCCTGTACAAAGTGACGGTGCGTAGGAGGCACCAAGGGTCTCAGATCGCCTGAGAACCTCCAGTTAACCTTGAACAAGCCCTTTCCTCTCACTGTCTGTTTTTGTTTTTTTAAACATCTCTCCTCCTTTATTTCTGTATTTCTATATTGAATATATGCTAATAGTATCAAACTCTTTTTTTTTTTTTTTTTTGAGACAGGGTCTCACTCTGTCACCCAGGCTTGAATGCAATGGTATGATCATAGCTCACTGCAACCTCCAACTCCTGGGCTCAAGCGATCCTCCTGCCTGGGACTACAGGCACACACCAACATGCCCAGCTGATTTTTGTAATTTTTTGTAAAGACAGGGTCTCACTATGTTGCTCAGGCTGGTCTCAAATGCCTGGCTCACGTGGTCCTCCTACCTCAGCCTCCCAAAGTGCCGGGATTACAGGCACGAGTCACCGCACCAGGCTCCACTGTCTTCATTATCAAATGAGGGACCTAGACTAATGCAGGAATGTCAAATGTGGTTTCTTGGACCAGTGTTAAGCTGGCTACTTAAAAACATCACCTGGAGAGCACCCTTCCTCCCATCCAATTCTCCAGATGATTCTGACAGGCAACCAGGCTTGGAACCCCTGGGCCAGGCGGCTCTGACTCCCTCCAGCCCTGCCTTTCTAGTAGTCCTCAAGCTGCCAGCCCGGAACTTCCAGCCACATCTTGGGCATGGTGGCAGAGACCTTGGCTTCAGAGCTGACACAGAAAGAGGTGGTTTTTTTAAGACAGGACCAGGACTGGGCCACCTTCCCCAGGGTCTCTCCCTCCCTCTTTTCCTGTCCTTCCTAAGCTTTCCTTATACCCCTGGAGAAACACACTCAGTCTCCTGAGGCCCCAAGAGTATAGCTGATAAAGAATCTCCTTGTGTAGGCATAGAAACTAAGGCCCATAGACAAAAAGAAATGTGCCCAAGGTCACTTTCCCAGTTAGAGGCAGGATGGCAGTTGGGACGCCCACCTCCTAATGCCTAGTACTGTGTCTGCCTCACTGCTGAGAACCCAGGGGTCCCTCTCCCCAGCTCCTAATCTCTCTTGCCCTCTTCCTTCCCCTACGCTAGGTTCTTCCTCCTCCATTCTCAGCTTGGGAGCAGGATGCAATCTGCCCCTTTGGAGAAATTCCAGTTGGACTTTGCTCTGTGCAGTGGGTAAGAAGGACTTAAAATGCTTAAGAATTATCCCTTGTGGAAAGACCAGCAGGCCTGGGGGCCAAGCACTCCCAAGCCCGGCCAGTGCCAGCCTCTGTTCCATACCAGCCGCCACTCCCCCACTGCAGCTCAGAGACTCTGCCCAGCTGAGGCCCTATTATCCCTCGGGTTCCTAGGTGCAACTGGTGGCTGCCCTGGGGTGTCGTAGCCTCAGGTGCAATCAGTGCTTGACAGACTGGTCACCTGGGGTTCCAGAAGGGTTGCAATTGGTCTGATCAGGCTGGGGAATGGCTAAGGCTGGGGGGCGGGGGGCACATTCTGCAGCTGGCCTGGGCATGCCTCACCTATCCTGAGCACCTCACACTGCCCGTCTGGGGATGTCCCTCCGGCCCCAGCATACAGCTCTATCCATGCGTCGCCTCCTCAGTCCCATCTAATTGTTTTTAACAATTAAGCCCTTAAGCTGGAAAAACCTGCCCTGCTTCCTTTACACAAATGGTTCTATTGTACATACCATGCCTTTCTAGAATAATTGCCTACGCCTAGGAATCCCTGCCCTCATCCAACCTCTTCCACTCCTGCTCCAGTAAAGCTTCTCTGCCTAATAACAGCAGCAAACACCAATGCGATGCTTAGCACGTGCCACACATATGTATCTCTTACCAATACTGTGAAGTCGGCACCCTCCTCATCTTCATTTTCTAGGGGTACAGAGAGGGTAAGTAACCTGCCCAAGGGTCACACAGCTATTGATAGTAAACAACAAAGCCAGGACCCGAAGTTGGGGAGTCAATTCCAAACTACATACTTGGAATTAGTTCCACGTAGATTATTCTCATCAAGCTACCTGGCAAACAGCTACTCACAGCTTGTTCTAGCCTCCACCCTCCCAGGACAGAACCACCTTCGGTCCTCCCCTAGACCTGGCTCCCAACATAAGGAGGATGCTTTTTACACAGGCTAAATACAGTTATGCATTGCTTAACAATGGAAATACGTTCTGAGAAATGCGTCATTAGGAGACTGCATTGTGTGAACATCATAGAGTGCACTTACCCAAACCAAGATGAAACAGCCTACTACACACCTGGGCTGTATGGTATAGCCTATTGCTCCTAGGCTACAAACCTGTACAGCACGCTACTGCACTGAATACTGTAGGCAACTGAAACACAGTGTTAACTATTTGTGCATCTGAGCATCTCTAAATGTAGAAAAGGTACAGTAAGAATACAGTATTATGATCTCACAGGACTACTGTGGTATACGTGCTCCGTCATTGACTGAAACGTTGCTATGCGGTGCATGTAGTAACGCACTTCTCACCTGCAAACTCATTGAAATGGTTGCCAATGTCAAAAGCTTGGTAGTTGTAGCCAGCGTATTCGTAGTCAATGAACCGTACGTGACCTATAGAGTAGACGAGAGGCCATGAGGGTTGGCCCAGGAGATCTGGAAATAGGGTCTGGCCAAGCTTCCGCAGACCCAAGTCACCTACAAACGACTACTGCTGGCCTGTGCGGCAATCCAGCCCAACCCAACCGTGGCAGCAGTCTTCTCAGAGGCTTCCTTCTGTCCACATCTGTCCCTCTCACCCAGCTGGATCCTCAGGCTCTCCCCACCTAGACACATCTGTCCTCAGCATGGCTAAGGATCAGAAATAAAGCTATAGCTCCCTGGGTGATGCTCTCACAAGGAACACCAGGAGGTTCTCTCTCTCTCTCTTTCTCTCTCTCTGAAGGTTCAGGGCAGCCAAGATGTCTCCAGAAGCCCAGAGAGCTGTCAGGAGGAATGGCTTCAGTGCCCCAATGCTGAGGGCCTCCACAAACCATTATTTTGAGTTCCTTCTTGTATAGACTTTTCTAAGTGGGAGTTTGTTTCCTTTTCTACCTTCTCTCCTACAAATTAACTTAAGACCTAAACCCAGGTATCCTTTTGCTTGTCCAGGTGCCAGCCCGAGGAGAAGGCCCCTGGAGCCAGTTGAGCAGAGGAGCCACCATACCTTTGGTGCTGTCATAGATGATGTTCTTGCAGAGTAGGTCGTTGTGACAAAACACCACGGGAGAATCCAGCTGGGACAGGTGCTCCTTCAGCCAGGCCAGCTCCCATTCCAACACCTCCACCTTAGGGACATCTGCAGAAAGGCTAGGCAGTGACAAAAAAGGTGGCCAGTGGAGGGAGGGCTGATAGTAGATGGGCAGATGCTTGGCCTCAAGAGCCCTGAGTTCGAGCCTCACCGCTCCCTCCCTCTTACTGCAAAGGAACCTCGGACAAACGGCCACCCTTGCAGGCCTCCCTTTCATCCTCTGTGAAATGGCTGCACGACTTCCTGTCCTTCTGTCTCCTGTGGTTATGCTAAGAAGCTGATTAAAACATGGGCATAAAAGCATTTGGCAGAACATAAAAGTCATTGACTGACAGCATCCCTGCTGCTTGTGAACGGGATGAGGAGGAAGGAAAGAGACTGCAGCGAAAAGACAGGGAATGTGAGGACGACGGTCCAGACTCAGATCCCAGACAGAGAGGACAAGGTAACAGGGGTGGTGCAGACAGATGCAAACCAGCTCGGGGCTCAGGACGCTGGGGAACAGCCCTGGGCGAGGCATAGCTGAGACTCTCCCTAAGAAGTTCCTCCAGCGGAGGGACAAAAGTGACCTGGGAGGGGGTGGAGCAAGGCGCTCTCTTGAGGAGGCAGAGGCATGTCCTAGCAGCTGACAGTGTCACAGGCAGAAGGGACCAGAGAGACGGTCTGGTCTCACCTCCCATCTCACAAACAGACCATTTGGGCCCACGTAAGAAAGTGAACAGAGTGCTTCTGGGGCTCAGTCCCACAGCACCCAGGGAGCACTGAGGCCTCCCCATGTGACAGCGCTTGCTCTGTCGCTCTCTGATAGCTTCTCCCTTCCACCTTGTGTTATGAGTGTGCGTCCCCTCGTCCCAGGCCCCTGCTGCACCGCATGTGGGCAACTCGAGGGCAAGAACTGAGATGCATCGAGCCCACCCTTCCTTCTGCCCTACCCCAGTGCGCAGCAGCCATTTCTGCTGAAAGAAATGCGTGTTCAGTGGTGGCTCACGCCTGTAATCCAGCACTCTGGGAGACTGGGATGGGTGCATCGTTTGAGCTCAGGAGTTGGAGACCAGCCTGAGTGAGAACGAGACCCCGTCTCTACCAAAAACAGAAAAAATTAGCCAGGCATGGTGGTGTATGCCTGTAGACCCAGCTACTCAGGAGGCTGAGGCAGGAGGATCGCTTGAGCCCAGGAGTTTGAGGTTGCTGTGAGTTAGGCTGATGCCACGGCACTCTAGCCTGGACAACAGAGTGAGACCCTGTCTCAAAAAAAAAAAAGAAAGAAAGAAATGCGTGTTCAGGAATGAATAAATCAGTCAGTGACGTCATCGGAGGCTGTGTGGAGGTTCAGCGAGGCAACACTGTGCCAAGATGTTCTGAACTTTGGTCCCTGGGATGCACACAGGTCTGTGTACACTGAAAAGGCCAAACATTTAGCACAATCCTTAAAAACCCAGAACCACCAATGGGGAGAGGGGAGGAGGCTGAAGTTTTATCTGCATTCATGTGTCTCCTGTTTACATTTCTTTGTCCAGGGCAGCAAGAGCATGTGGAGGAGGATGAGGATGAGATATGCCCTGTGTCACCTTCCCACAGGACAGCCCAGTCACACCCTCACCCAGCCCAGAGGCCAGAGCATGGGGAAGAGTATTCAGTGACCAAGGCATCCCCATGTCCCCTGTGGATAGGGAAGAGAGGGCAGGCTGGCTTCCAGGCTCTGAGAAGGTCAAAGCAAAAGAGGATCTCAGGTCATCTTAGATTGGCCCCCATAGGGAAACTGAGGCTCAAGGAAGGAGAGAGCTTTCTTTCCAGCCTCCAGTGATCTCTTGCACAGCCAGATGCTCTACTTCCTCTTCTAAGCACAGCAGTCCTCAGCCTGTCCAAGGATCCAAAACCAAGCTGAGTCTCCTAATTGTGAGGGCAGTGCACTGTCCCCGAAGTCCCTCAGAAGCTCTGCAAAGGCCTCTCTGAGTCCAGGGAGGCTGCTGGGAGGGGTGACCCTGGGGAGGCTTCCCCTCATCTTTACTGGAGTTTATCTGTGTTGACAAGTCTGCACAAGCTAGGTTTCAATCGCGGCTCTTCTTAAGACGCTACCTTTCCTTTTAAGCTTTTTTCTTTTCTTGGACGGAGACCATCAAAAGATAAGAATTAGGAGGCTTCCTTTGGTTTGCCCATGTCCCAGCCTGAAAAACATCTCTGACATCTAACATGCCTGCTGCTCAGTCCCTGACCTCAGCCTGACCCCCAACCTGCCCACCGCAAGGCCAGGCAGATGGTTACTGCAGGAGCAGTCCAGGCCTTCTATCTCCCTGCAGGCCTCCCTGGGAGCCTCTGCCGCCCTCCCCTTGCACTTGAAACCTCGCCAGCTTCGCTACCTTCAGTCCCGCTGCCTCTAGACTCTGTCAAGGCTGTGGGACTGGCAGAATAGCAACCACCATCGCATCCCAGAAACACAACCCAGGGAGAACTGCTCCCCTGCCCCCGGAGACAGCAGGTAGGGGGCTGAAGCCACCAGGGGGCTTCCCCAGGGAAGCCTTGGGGTACCCGTTGATAAAGGCATTGCAAGTCCCTGGCAAGTCTCCACTCTGCTCTCAGGACGTGGGCAGGGCAAAAGTATTCTCCCTGCAGGAAACCTTCTAGAGTTTGAGCTTACTGGCTTAACACCTTTGCCCTCCCACCAACCAACCCAGCAGTAACTCTTCATGATGCCCCAGAACCAGTTACCAGCCCTGCATTCTCCCACCCGCCCTAGACACTTCCATATCCAACCCTAGGCTACCAGATCTATTTCCACAGGTCTCTGACACCCTCTCCTATTCTCCCCCTTTTGCCACTCCACCAGACCCCGGCCCCTAAACTGCCCTAGGGCAATGTTCCTCAAGTATCATTCCTTAATCACCTGTCTCGGAATCACCTGGGGAACCTATCAAAATGCAGCTGCCTGGGGCCTAACGCAAGACCTCTCAATCAGTCTCCAAGGTCGGGAGGAATCTTATGATCAAAGTTTGGGAACAAACTTTAGGACAAGTCCTAGATCTTGTGCATTTATTACACCACTCCCCCAGCTGGTCTCCCTTACTCAAACCCACCCCACCCCGCAAGTCTGTTCCTTACAATGCTACAGGGCTTTCTTTCTAAGCTCTATCCTGGTCAGGTTACTGACCTGAGTCTCTGGCTCATGCCTTCCTGCAGCCTTCTAACTGCAATCTTGGCTCCTTAGCCTGGCCTGGAAGGCCCCTCACCACCTAGCTCCAGCTCTGCAGCCCCTGCTCTTGCACAAGCCCTCCCAGGTCCTCCCAAACACCTGCTCCAGCCACCCTCAGCGACTCATCATCCATGAGCAAACCCTGCTCAAGCCATCTTCTCCAACTGGAGCAGTCCCCCTTCTCCTCTCTGCCATGCCACCTCTGCCCAGGCGGCTCCCACTGTTCTCCCACCCCCAGCATACACTGCACACCCTGCCTTCTTCTGCAGCTATGCATGAGCATGTCCTAGTCATCCAGATGGCTCCTAAGCTCCTCTAGGACAGGGCCAATGTCACACTCATGGCCTTTTATTGTTTTAAATCCCAGTCAATCAATGTCTGTGAAATAAAGGATTGAATAAATCAGGGTTATTAGGCCATGACTGGAGCTCAAGGTGCTTTATCTCATCTAAGTGATTGCTCACTGCAGCCCTGCTTTGGGGCAGGTCAGGCAGTCTGGGTCAGGGATCATTCCCTAAAAAGGCTCAAAGAAGTTAAGCAACTTGCTTTGCCCAAGGTCAGAGGTGCGACAAGAGCAAAGAGAGTTGGTCAGCTCCCTTCCAGTGACCATTCCCTCCCAGCAAGTTTATCCCACAAGGTCACACAGTGACAGCGTGGTCAAAGGAAGGTGCGGTGCCAAGGACCAATCTGAGCACCAGTAGGCCTGGACTCTAGTCCCTGAGCTGCTACTGATCAGCAATGACCTTAGGCAAGTCCCGTCTGATCTCTGGGCCTCAGTTTCTCCATCTGTTGAATGAAAGCAGTAGGCTGAAGGGTTGGAGGGACGTGTATTCCATGAGCTGTCCTAGCCCTGAGGGAGAAAGCAGTCCTTGTCCCAAAGAGACGATTTGACACTGAAGGTCTGAACCTGGTCAAAGACAGGGCTGGATAATCATTACATGGGAGGATCCAGATAAAGTCATGCATGTGTGCGACAGAGACGCACTCGCAGTCAGGACAGAGTTAATCATTATCTTGACATCTTGCAGGAGGGAAGGAGATACCCTTCCCTAAACCTCTTCTGCACCCTACTCCCATGAACATTTGGAACACAGGTGATGTTCAACCCAAGCAGGGAGCAAGGAGGGATCAGAGACTCACTACTGCCTTGGGGTTTGTGTTTTGTTTCGTTTTCAAGGGTGGGTAGGCGGGACACCACTCTTTCCTCCATGCCTCCATCCTTTTCTCAGCACCAAGGGTGTGCTGGGGAGTCAGGTATCTGGAAGCTAGCAGGACTCTCAGGTTGCTGGTTAAAGCACTTAAGGAAAGTTCAGGGAAGCCCGTGTTAGCTGGGCAAGGACAATGTCGGGATGGGGGGTGCACCTTGCTCCCTGGAAAGAGCAGTGAAGGAAACAGCAAGCTGTCAGCCTGAACGAGGTGGGGGGCAATGTCCCCAAAGGCACTTGGGGACAGGAGGGGTCCAGGCAAGTCCCAAGGGCTTGCTGGTTGATGAGTTGAGTTCTTCTGACTGACTCCGAGCTCTGCTCATGTTCAGAAGGCAGCTCAGGTGGAAAGAGTCCTGGGCTGGGACACAGAAGCCCTGCCCCTCACTAGCCTCATGACACTGGGCAAAGCTCAGCCTCTGAGCCTCAGGATCCTACAAGCAACATGGGGAAGTATTATCCCTGACCCTAGTCCCTGCCACAGTCAGGAGACTCAAGGAGAAATCAGCACATAGGTGTAAAACTGCTGATTAAGTTCCTGGGGTTTAGTCAATTGGCCCAGCAACCAGGACCAACCGGGCTGCAGGAGAGACTGCTCAGCCCCCTCTCCAGGACCTGGGCCCTCGCACCTCCTGTCAGGGTGGGCTGGAGCCAAAAGAAGGGGAGGGAAGATATTAAGGTGGTACAGACAGTGGCAGCCTTGAACCCTCCCAGATCTTTGTACCTGGGGTTGATCTCGTTCTTCACAAGCGTGAAATAATTGTGCATCCTGTGCCAGAGGGTGGGCTTGGGCAGGCTGCCGTTGGCGTGGATAGTATGAATCTTTGCCATTTCTAAGGCGATTAACCTACAGCAGAGACAGGAAGAGTGGAAAGTATCAGTGCTGGGCATGCCTGCCCCACTCAGCCCCTCATGACCCACAAAGGGCCCTACAGGGTCCCCCAGGGCAGTAGCCAGAGGACCAAGGGTGGGATTATTACGAGTCTCTTGGGAGCCTAAGTCCTGCAGGACGAGGGTCTGAGAAGGCATGAACGTGAAATAAGACCTATAGCCTAGCAGCTCCCTTTCCGGGACCAGGTTGGGGCCGCTTCGGTGAGCAGGAAGTCAAAGCAGTGGGCTTTGGCCACAGGTCAGCAGCCTGGCCCCACCCCAGTGTACTCACAGCAACTTCTGAGAGCAGAGGAACACCTGGGGATGGGGGCGGCCCGCCTCCCCCGGACTCTGACCCATCCTCTCAGGGGAAGCGAGCACAGGTCACTGTGCACTCAGAGCTCAGGGGATGGCGATGCCAGGCAGGGAAGAAATGCCTGCCCTTATCAGCCTGGCCAAGGTGGGGAGGGAAACAGGCTGGCCCCAGGCAGCCCCCTCCTCGGCTACAGGGAGTTGATGCTGGTGGCAAGGTGCCAAGGACGCAAAACAAACCAGTGTTCTATTTTCAAGTTCTCCTGTGGACATTATCCAAGGTCCCGAGAGAGAAGGAGTGGGCGGGCGGTAGGGAAGGTTGCTGGGAGAGGGTGGGGGTGGACGGACTGACTGGTCAGAGAGGGAGGGCCTTGATAAGGACCCCATTGCCTGAGGCCCCGTGTCCCAGCTAGGCTCTCCCAGTCCTCTGCCACCCCCCCTTCTACAGCCCCACCCCCAACCGTCTGCCAAGCCTCCAACATTCAAGCTTCCTTGCCTCTGCCTGTTGCTGGAATAATAATCACTGGGAAAGACAACAAAGGCATTGGCTATTGGAAACCTTGTTACCTGAGCTATTCCTGGGACACCCTCTCCCTCTGCTGGGCCCTGAGAAAGGGAAGGCCATTCCCTACTGGGACAACAGGGCAGTTTCAGGGCTCCCCAAAGCTCCCACCTCCCAAAAGATGGAGGGGCGTGGCAGCAGCCATGTGGGTGAGAGAGGAGGGCTGTGCTTTCAGAGGCCAGACGCCCTAGGGCAGGAGGGAGCTGGCCAGGATTTGGGCAAGGCAGGGAAACAGACCTGAGACCCAGGCCATCCCTTCCCAAAGGAAGATTCCAAACAGAGCATGAACAGAGCGGTTTCCTTGAATATCAATAGGGCTGTTGTCTGGAATAGCAATGAAAGTAACACTCAACACTCAGCATTTTTATGCTGCAAAGCCCCAGCAGGCAGAGGTTGGGGGGGGGGCATTCAGAGGAACATGGGAGGGAGCACTCTGAACCCTTCCTCTCAGACATCCACCTTCACCCAAGAGGGATGATGGTCGACCTAGGGAAAATCATCAAGGAAGGGCATGGCATGCCTCCTACACCCATCCCAATTTCTGGCTCTCCTCCAAATGCCAAGTTGTTCTTATGGAACCTAAATCCATCTTCAATCTTCCTGACAATGGTAATTGTTTGCATGAGAGGATGAGTGACAGCATCAGAATCACAGAGGTGGAGGGAGCCTGGGAGTGGTGAGGTCCTGCCAATATTGGAGCTCATTTGTACAAGATTGAAGAAGAGCTGGGAGAAGCCAGGACAGGGTCCCCTGCACCCCCTCCTCTGACCTTCCATCTCCAGTCTGGGCACATTTGGAGCTGCTCAGCTGGAGCCTGAGAAGACACCTGCATGGGTTGGTATGTGTCTCACTTTCCCCTGAGACAGACAGACAGACAGACAGATACAGATACAGATACACACACACACACACACACAGTTACAGTACACAACTCAAATATCGTGGGGTCCTGACTAGCCCCACAGGCAGCAGCATGGGGGTGAGGGGCTCTCACATTCCCTTCTTCTAAGTTCCTGCGGGTGGAGGTCGCAAGTAGAGCCAGGTGCATTTACTTGGAGCTAAGTGGGTGGCAGGTGAGGGAGCAAAGCAGCCTCTTGGTCTACCCCCAGGTGGGCTTCATTGTTTCAGTATGTGAAGTCTTCTTCCCCTTGGATTGGACAGGGCAGATGCCAAGGGTCCTAGGCAGACCCCTGCACTGCTGTCCCCAGTGTCAGGAGCAAACCTCAGCTTGCCTGGGTTCTCACCCTAGTCTGGGTGCCGCCCACATGGGTCATGGCAGAGGAGGGAAGAAGAAAGACACTGCCTGCCATGCTTGTCCTGGCCCAGGCCAGAGGAGAGAGAGTATACTAGGGGCCCTTTGGTTCTTCTTCCAGGCCCCACAGTGGCATCCACAGTGCTTGGAAGTCCAGTTCCTGGGCCCTACACATCCAAGCATTTACTGGGAAGAGCTCCCCAGGGGCCATGAATTTTTGTGAGCCTCTGGAAGGAGGCCTCGCCAGTTCCTCAAACCTGGGTTCCCTCCTTGTTAGGGAGCACAAAAGGAGATCAGAGCGGCAGGACAGATGACATCTCTCTGGGCGGTAAAGCCATGTTCCATTGGATAAGGCCCATTTACCTTGCACACCTGAGCTCTTAGCAGGTGAGGAGAGGCAGGAAACCCTAAATGCCCTGGGGATTTGGCTCGTATTTCATTTCCAAGGGTCTGAGATATTTCCAGGTCAGATTTGGGGTGGAAAGAGGTTTGAGGCCTGGGGCTAGGAAGCAGATCTCTGCTGCATTTAGGGAATTGGGTCCGTTGGTCCCACGTTCATCAAAACTCACACTTTCCTCCCCAGCAACTCATCCTTCTAGCAGACCCCACTGAAAATCTACAGAAAGCTATAGCCTCTCTCTGCAGGGCAATGCACATAAGCACACACCCATTTTTCAGGCAATTTCAGGGAGCTCACAGATCTTGTGACTATTCCCCATGGACCCCACTCTACACCAAGGAAGCTGACCAAGGATTTAAATGTCAAAGCCTGAAGAATAGGAGAGATGAAGGCCCTGGCACCCTCCTCACCTGAAGAGCCGAGGCTCACGAATGTGCTCGGGCCCCAGGGCCACACCCTGCATGTACTCGTAGCACAGCCCATTCTGGAAGGTGCAGTAGAGTTTGGGGGCACAGCCGTGTGCTCGCAGCAGCTGGAAGTTCCTGACCTCATTCTCCCGGTCCACCAGCAGCTCTGTCCGCTCTCCGTACACTCGGACCAGCACGCAGTCCCGCATATCCTCCTCCACATAGCAGGCCACCAGCTTGTTGGTGATGCCATCAGTGAAGCGCTAGCATTGGGAGAGGGCAGTGCATGGGTGGGTGGAGCAGAATCACTCTGGTCTCCCCCAGGGCTCCCCAACTCCAGCAGCAGGTGCTCATTTGAATGCTGAGCCCAAACACACAGAACCCCCAGTCCTTTGGCCCTGTCACTCATGCTGTACCCTGTCTCCAACCTTGGGGGTCTCCAGTCTATAAAGAGTTCAAGGGAAAAAATGGCAGCTTGAGCTTTGCCCAGGCACAACTGGCTTCCCCTGGGATTTGACAGTGGAGGAATTTCCACACTACTCCATGGGTAGAAGCCCTCTCCACTCCTTGCTCCTCCATCTCGGCCCTGAAAGAAATCCTGTGGACCAGAATGTGGTAGAGGAGGGCTGGGAGCTGCCCAGAACAGTACATCACGGCCAGCTGCCTCTCACCTCCTGCCAGGTCTAAGAGAGGGCTCTGTTGTACCTCTTGCCACACCCAGCGGCAGTGGTACAAGGAGGGTTCTGAGGTTGGCACGCATCCCAGGACTGTGGTGGTCAGAGGTCCTTAGGGCCTCAGAGTGCCATACCAGAAAAGACAGGTATGGTATGTCCCAACTGGGCTGGGAGCACAGGCTCTCTGGGCAGGGTGCTAAAGAGAAAGGAACCACGGAATTTATGGGGCACAATCTGGGCAGGGTGCTAAAGAGAAAGGAACCACGGAATTTATGGGGCACAATGTGACAGAGCTGGCACGGGCCTTAGAGGACATCTGAACCAATTCTAAGTGGGGAAACTGAGGCCCCGAGAGGGGAGCGACTGGCAGATGGCAGGTTAGGTCAGCGTTGGAGTTAACCTAAGGCCTGTTTGATCCCTTGACAGTCTTACGCCAAACTGGGCCTTTTATTGTGAGAATACTACCTCCTCCCCAGGATGGTCTGTCAGCCTCCACACTTGCTCAGGAACCTCACCAGAACTTGGTCTTTCCCCACCCAGAAGGCTCATCCGCATGGAGCCCCTCCCATCCAGCACAAGCTGCCAGCACCCCACTCAGCACCTTCCTCCACAGGCAGCCCACAGAGGGGAAGGGTGCGGATGGGCAGGTGACAGCTTTTTTCAGAAACTGCAGGTCAGCTAGGGGAACCAGCCCAGGGCTCCTCTGCCCACAGGTGTGTCCTGGAGAATGTGTCCAGCGGGGTGTAGGAGGTGCTGAGCCTGAGCCCGAGCGAGCAACAGTGAGGGGCTGGTGCTAGCCGTAATTCCACAGGGTGGCTTCTGGCACCCGCAGGGGCAGCTCAGGGTCTGGAGGCTTCGCTCTCACCATGGAGTGGAGAAGGGGCAGCAATGCGTGTGTAGGGAGGGGTTCCCTAAAAAGTTCCTGCCTCCTCAGGTTTCAGAGCCGGCTGGGTACGCGCTTCTGGGCAGTGAGGGGCACCAGAACGCGGCGACAGGGGGTGACCCGCACGCGCAGCATGCTGCCATTGGGCAGGTGGACCTCCGGCGTGCCCGACAGCCCAGGAGGAGGGGGGTGTGTGGAGGGCCGCAAGAGGTATGCTCCTAGCTTTGTTTAGGGACGAAAATAGGTGGAGAAATAAAAACGCACACACCACGTTCCAAACCTCGCCTGCGCAGCAGCCGCGCACCCCCGGGACAGACACCCGGAAGGATGCACCGACAGGCGTCCACGCATCCCGCTGCAGCCCCGGCAGGGCCCCGGCCCCCGCCCGCCCCGCTACCTTGGTCCGAACTTGCTCCGGTTTCCAGTGCGGCCGCAGCTCCTGGATGAGGCGCAGGGCGCCGGGGAGGATGTCGTCCTGATTCACCGATATGCCGAAGTACGGGACGGCGGCGGCCCGCTGGGGGCCCGGCGGCTCCCGGCAGCTCGCGCTGGCCGCCGCCTTCTCCTCCATGCCCCATGAGCACTGCAGGCAGGACGTGTGCCTCCTCAGGTGAAGGGACGAGCGCGGCAGAGGAGCCGAAGGGGGCACAGCCATCCCCAGCAGCCCCACCCCCTTGGAGCCGCCGCGCTAGCGCTCGGCCCGGCGGGGGGGCCCGGCGAGGCGGTGGGAGTGGTAGAGGAGGGGCCAGGGGAAGTCCATGACTCAGAGGCGAGCTGCCCGCTTCGATCGCCGGCTTGCAGCCCGGCGCCCGCAGCCGACCAGGGAACGCCGGGGCCCGCCGCGATTGTGACATCACTGGCGGCGAGCCGCGGGAACGCCCCCGGCTCACCCCCGTCCCGGCCCGCGGGCCGCCGGGGAGCGCAGCCAGCCGCTGCTGGCAGCTGCGGCCCCCGCTACCTGAAGCGCGGGGCGGGGGAGACGCCCCCACTGGAGGCCGGTGACGCCAGGGGCGGGGCTTCCGGAGGCCCCGCCCCCACCCGTGTCCCACCGGGACAACCCGGGGCTCTGGGCTGCTCTCTGCTGGTAGCCTGGGGCGAGAGCGGGCTGTTTCTGCGCCCCCACCTCATCCTGGATTATAGAGATCTAGCTGCTTCTAAGGCGTCAGCTTGGGCTCTCCCCTCTGTGCCCCTGCTCCCTGCCCCCAATCCCTGGACACCTGGAAATGGTTTTGCAGGAGGGTCCCTGCTACATCTCAAAGGCTCTTCCTTGCAGGGAGCCCCCCAGGCAGCTTCCCCTACACACCCACTCGGTGGAGAGGGGACCTTGGGTCATGGTGTTGTGGGCTAGTGGGCCAGTCCAGCAGACTGGACTGTCCCCTGACGGGCCATCGAACATTTCAGGGCACTGGAGTGTTCGGACACATTCCAATTGAGGAAAATTGAGTTTTGGTCACTAAATGATCCTTAAAGCCTCCGTCCCATCCTGAGAGTCTGCCTGGAGGCGAGTAGTAGGCAAGCAGGTATCCTTGCCGGGTGTGGAGTGGGCAGACCCTGAGCTGGCTCTGGGGAGAAGAGGGGAGGGCCTGGCCCCGTTAGAGGACCAAAGCAGGATGTGGTGATGGCTGGAAAGTGGGAAGGCAGAGGAAGGGATGGCAGGGTGTCCTGGAGCAGGTTTGCTATGGGGAGAGGCAAGGCCACCTTAGGGGAAAGCCCCTCTCAAGCCAGACTCTCCTTTGGTCATGGTCGTCACTTCCTGAGGAGGACTTTGTTGGCTGCCAGCCCTCTTTGTCACGTCCTGTTCCACCTCAGGGACCTCACTGGTCACCATCTCTCACTGCCCTACTCGAAATAGAGCCTACATAGAAGGGGCCCTTTCTGTTTCCTGGAGTTGTCCCTTTGGCCTATCTGGGAACCTCTCCACTACAAGGCCTCTATGATACTTGCTGTCCAGAATCCAGCTCTGCCCAGCAGAACCTCTGCAATGAGGAAATATTCTATAACTGTGCTGTTCAATGCAGTGGCCACTAGCCACAACCAGCACTCAAAATGTGGCCAGTGTGACATTTTATTCCATTTTGATTCGTTTTTATTTAAATGTAAATAGCCATTTGTGGCTATTGGATAGTGTAGGAGGTGATGAGAGAGCTGCTTTCTTAAGGTCATAGAGCCCAAGATGTCGGAGCTAGAAAGAAAATACCTCCCACCCTTCCTTTGGCAGTGAGGAAATGAAGCTACAGGGTGCTCGGGAGCATGGACAATCAGCGGGAGTCCAGGGTTCTGAACCTAGGCTCGTGCTCCTGGCTCTGCAGAGGCTCCATGCTCCACAGGCTCTTGCCTGTGGAAATGTTGCCCTAGACAAGCCCTGGGGTCCCACATCCTTGCGCTGGAGGATGGCAGAGTGTGTGCATCTGTGTGCTTGTGCACTTGGCCCCATCCCAGGGGCCTCACACATAGTGTGAAGCTCTGTACTGTGACAGCGCCAACTCCATGTGACAAGAAAGAAAGCCCCTGGGATGTGAGTCAGACCGGCTGGGTTCTAGTCTGGATTCTTCCCCATCTTTCAGTATTCTTCACACGTGGTTCTTCACCAGGTAATCCTGGGCAAATGCCTCATCCTCTGGGCCTCACTTTCCCCAGGAAGAATTGCCGGGATCCCTGGTGTTCTTTCTTTAGATGATGGTGCCCTAGCCTGCCTAGGAAATGGCCACGTGGGCCAGGGCTGGGGCACCTGCATGGATGGGAAGCAGTGCTGAGGGTGTTTTGCAGGGCTCCCTAGCTCAGCAGCACAGAGCCTGGGCTCAGAATTGGTTTCTGTGGGCATGAGCACCTTTCCAACCGACAGTCTACTGCCACAGCATTAGCCTTGGTCCCTGGGGGGATTGAGGGGGCATGGTGCTGGCTCTCCACAAACTTCCCACCCTTGGTTGTGTAGACAACTCCACCTGAGCCCCGTTGACAACAGATGCATGGCATCATCGCTGCAGAAACCTGTGCGTGGAGTGAATATGTCGTTTGTCAGTCTGTGACACATTCCTGTCCACGCGTGACCACACAGCTGCCCCTCCCTCTGTTCCAAACACCAGTGAACCCAGACACAACAGGTTGTGAACATGAAGTCTTTATTCTGATTGTCCTCAAAGCAGGGAAGGACTGGTGCAGGGAACAGGGCAAGTGTCCAGCAGGAGCTCCATGCCCAGTGTCCCCATGTGAGGGCACAAGTCCAGGCAGAGGGGGATCCCAGAGGGTGCTCCTGATCTGGGCTAGGGCTGAGGACAGGGCCCATCTGAGCAGCAGAGGACCTCAGCGGGCCAAGGCAAAGCCAATGCGATTGTTATGCCGATCAAACTCTGTATAGAACTTGCGAATGAAGCTGGCGCCCAGCACCCAGATGGGCCCAGTGGGTGGTGGGATGTCCAGGCCGTGGAGGGCCAGTGTGCACAGATCATCATTACTGTAGGGGTCCTGGCAGGAAGGGAGATGGTTGCTGCAAACCCAGCACATGACCATTCTCCCTTCGCCTTGCCTGACCCCACAGCTATCTCCAGCAATGTTCCCCTCTCCCCCTACCTGGCCCCCATCCCCGCTGGGCCTCCATGGCATCTTGGCTGCCTTAACCCACCATGAATCGTACCCCTACTGGGTGCACGGGCACAGTGCTAGACACCAGGCAGACAACAAGTTGGGCACTGTGCTACCGCCAGGAGCTTAGAGTCTAGCTTAGCCTCTGATCCTAGACAAGCTATTGAACTTCTCTGAGCCTATTGACTATGAAAAGAGGATAAGAATATAGGAGTGTAGGATCACTGGGAGCATTTGATGAGAAAATGGAGATGAGGGACACTCACCGTGATGACAAACATGGCAGCACATTGGAATCACCTGGGGAAACTGAGGTGAAGGTGCCACTCCTAGAGGTGCTAATTTAATAGGAATGGCATGTGGCCTGAGTACTGGGGTTTTTAAAAGCTCTCCAGGTGACACATGCAGCCAAGTTGAGCACCCCTGGCCTAACTGGTAATCTGTGCATTATAACTTGTCGCCTTTGGAGGGCCCCTGCCCACCCTTCCTCCCTGCCTCCACGGGCCGACTCCAGCCTCACCTGTAACACGTAGTCCGCGCTGGTGAGCGTGTAGGCTCTGCCTCCCAGGTGGAAGGAGATGTCGGGGAGTGTGGGCACCTGGTGACAGTTCACGACATACTGGGGGGATAAAAGGAGCCTTTTGGAGTGTGGGAAACCTCTTAGCAGACTAGGAGCCCTGTGCTGTGGACAGCTGCTAGAGAGGGCGGGGCACAGGGCCTCCCTCTGTGGGGACCACTCACACATGTGGAGCGTGTGAGGGGCAAGCAGGGGAAGGCCTGAAATGGCTTCATTTGGGACTTGATGCTACCTGGGGGGACTTGGGGGCCCGGATCAGTTGTGCTGCCCCCGTGCCCAGCCTGTCCCTCAGCTTCTTACCTCATCTGTGCTCAGCTCCTGGGCCCCCAGGGCCTCCATGAGCAGCCGCAGGGAGCCAATGGGACCTGAGATGTAGGACGCGCCGGTGTCCACTGCTGCCATACAGCCTTCCTCGCAGAGCAAGGTGGCCGACCTCACAGACACCCTGGGGGAGGCCGCAGCCAGACAGAGGCTGAAGGGGCACCTCTAGGCTGCATGTCTTTCCTGAGTGAGGGCAGGTGGCTGGAGGCCATGCTGGGGGCCAGTGATGCATTGGAGGAGGGTGAGGCAGTGAGTGGAGGAGGGAAGGTGCTGTCCCCTCCCCCAGCCCATGGCTTAGTGACCTTCTACCGCCTGTGTCTAGGCCCCCTCGCCCTCTGTTCCTCATATCTTGGTGTTCCCCAGCCTGGACAGAGCAGGTAGAGAGCAAATGGTGGCCAGCCATACCTTAAGAAGCGGCTGCATTTGGAGAGGGGGTGGGATGCCCCTTCCCCACCCACCCCTCCCCTGGTGGCAATGGCATTTGTAGAGCATGGGGAAGGTTGAGGATTCCTGACCCCTTCATTTTGATCTGCCAAGAGCCAGTCTTGCTGATGCTCACGTAGTGGAAATTCCCTTGGTAGTACTGGGGGTCGCTGCCTCCCAGCACAATCTCTCCCCCCAGGAAGTGGGAATTCCTAAAGGAAAAATCAGAAGCTCTTGGAGGCCCATAACCTCCAAGATCAGCAACTCAAGCAACAAGGGGATGCTGGGCAAGGGTGCAGGGTCGGGTAGAGGAAGATGGGACAGATGGCAAGGCTCAGAGCTGTCACTATGGAGCACACAGAACATACCGCTTCTCTGCCTCTCTTGCGGCCCCCCCCGCCCCGCCCCAAGCCCAACCACAAGTTTTCCAGCGTAGTCCAGCTGCACCCAAAACACATCCCCAGAGACGTCGCAGAAGAGGAACAGGTACAAGGACAGTGAGTAGATGCAAACCAGATGCAAACTGGTGCCCTGCACTTGCGTTTGGGTTGCTACTGGTCGAGCAGGTGCATGGGAGGAGACCTGGAGAGGCTGCTGAGTGGGGCTGGGGGCAGGCATGGAGACAGCAGGAAGGAGGGGCAGAGAACTTCAGCATCCAGTGGAGCCTGGGCCTGCTGACATGAGTTTGGGGCAGGTGACATGTGTGATTCTGGGTCAGGTGCTGAGGGAGTACTGGAGGGTCAGGGCCACGTGAAGGGTTTTGTCTCCTTACTTGGCATTTCTGCAGAGAAAGCGAGACAGCAGAAAGGAAGACCTCATTTCACACAAGCCTCCCCAGGGTGGGTGTTATGCATTCTTTTTACTTTTGAGGCAATGGAGTCACCTAGAGGTGAAACCACTTGCCTGAAGTCACCCAGGCCATAAGTGGCCGAGTTGGGCCTGAGCTGATTGCCCTCACCCTCCTCTCTTCCCCTCTGCATGGTGCCCCCCTCAGCTCAGGGGCTACCAAAGGGCTGGTTTCCAGAGTGCGCATGTGCCTGTGATGTGGTTTTCCAGAATTCAAAGCAGAGGCGTGTGTACAGGCACATGTGTGCGTGGTTGTGTAGGTGTGCACACGTCATTTTATGCAACTGTAAATTCCTTGTGTTTTTACAAATTCAGAACGTGTGTGTGTGCCAGCACAAGTTCCTTCAGCCCCTCTCCCACCAGTCAGTATCTCCCTGAGTGTTCCTTCCTCCCCATCCCAGGGTAAAGGAGGAGATGGGCCTCTCCTCAACAAAGCCTCCTTCTTCCCGTTTGCTGGAACCTCAGCCCTTCCATGGCCTGCAGGCTCCTGTGCACCCATTTAGCTTCTCTTCTTTCCACAGTTCTAATCTCTTGCTTTCCATTGGCTTCTTCCTCCACCTACAAGCATTGCTCAAGCATTCTCTAGCATTTAAAAACACCCACCCTTCCCTTCCCTGCTTCTGGATCTCACCCCACACGCCAGCCCCCCACTCCCTCCCCTGTTGAATTTCCCAGGGCAGTCCGCATTTCATGACCTCTGCTTCCTGACCCCTACATCCACCTCTTAACTGCCTGCCATCTGGCCTTATCCCTGCTTGCTCTAAAACGACTCTTCCTAGACCACCCCTGACTGCAGAGCCACCAATCGATGGCCTTTTCTCAGTGCCTCCTCCCTTTCTGTCACCAAACCAGAGACTCCTCTCCATTTTACCTAGAGGTTTTTGCAGACTCTAAGCCTTCCCTCCATTCTCACTGCCGCTGGCCTCGTCTTCTCACCCCATGACCTCTTGTCTCTGGCTCATACCATTTTGCTAAACCCAGCAGCTTGGAGCAGGTCCCAACCCTACTCAAGAGCTTACAACAGCTTCCTCAAGGCTGGCTGAACTGCATATTAACTCAACCTAACATTGAAAAGCATGCATGGTTTTCAGCACCGTGCTTGCTGCATGCCTGTAACACTTGTCACGTTGTAGTATTTCTTGTCTTCCCTGTTAGACTGTAAGCTCTATGAGGATAGAAGGGTAGGGACTCTGTCTTGTGCACTGTGTTCACTGCTGTGCTCCAGAGCCTACCACAGTGCTTGGCACATGGCACTTACCGAACCGAGGAGTGAGCAAATCAAACATGGAGGAGTTAATGAGTGAAGGCAGCGGCTGTCTCCTAGTGGGAGGAGCCATGGCCCTCACGGACATTGCTCTGGGTCACAGCAATGCCCATCCCCCCACCCTGCACCTGGGAATGTTTTCTGTCTGCTCTGGCCAAGACTGTAGTCACTAGCTGCTGTGGCTACTGAGCACTTGACATGTGGCTAGTGCAACTGAGTAACTGAATTTTAAATTTTAGTTAATTTTGACTAATTTAAATTTCAGTGGCAGCATCCATATTGGCTGGTGCAGCTCTAGATATGGATTGACAACCACCTGGTCATAATGATTCTGGTCCAGACTCTCCTTCTGTTCCCCCACCTCTTCCATCCACCACCAACCCCTGCTCCCCCACCTTGGCCCCTGGGGGCCCAGTCCCCACCTGCTGTAGTAGACAGAGAAGACGTCCTCTTTTAGCACCCGTTGGGAGAGGATGTGGTCAAAGACAGGGGTGACCCCGCCAACAGCCTGAGCAGGGAAGCCCATGCCCAGAACCCCATCAAACTTGGCCAGCATGAAGGGTATCAGAGGCAGCTCCGTGACTTCTCCAAATGTCTGTGTCACCATAAGTCCACCCACCTGCGGGAGGAAGGACCAGAGGAGACCTAGCTGGGGTCTGGTCTGAGCTCCACATCCAAAGACCCAGGGACACACATGCTCCAGGGTACAGCAATCGGGGTGAGAGTATTTCATCAACCCTGCAACACACACCCTCTCTCCCAGAGAGAGCTAGGCCCCAGAGAGAGCCAGGGCTGGTGAGGAACTGAAAGGGCAGGGGCTGAGAAGGTGGCCCTGCCACACAGCAACAGAAAAGATACTGAGCACTCCTGTCCCTCCTCCCTAGTGGCCCAGCTGTCATGTCTGGCAGGACTGGGTCTCAGACCCCACCCTCATCATGGGCTAAGATTTCCTTTGGCACAGCCAGGCTTGCCCTTCCTGCTCCTTTTTACTGAATTCATAGACAAGGGGTGGGGATTTCTTCTCAGGTTCTGTGTGTCCCGCCCCAACTCTGATGGAGCAGGGGCTGAGAAACTCCAGGAATGGGGAAGGGATCAGACACTGGCCACGTGAAAAAAGAAAACCGGGCCCTGACCCTAATCTAAAACTCAACCTCACCTTGACCTTAAGACCTATGCCTTAAGACCTTAAGCCCTATCCCTAACCCTAAAACTAATGCTAGTCATAATGTCAACGATGTCTCTGACTCTGATTGAGTCTAGGATGTGGTTAAGAGCCCAGTCAGAGCTGGTGACCTCAGGCAGTTCATGACAGCAGGCTGTGGGGCTCAGGACAAGCCCTACATGCAAGTCAGATGCAAAAGTCTCCCTAAGTCACCCACTGTGAGCCAGTGGCTCAGGTTTGCCCCAGCAGGGTCCTGCTGCTTTGCAGCTCCAGCTGAACATAGCAAAGCAGAGTGTTCCTCAACTGCCAAGGCTCCAAGGTGGGCTGGGGTGCACCTCCCCCCAAGTATGGGCCCTTCAGGGGCACAAGAGGCCTAGGGACAGAAGGGAGCAGGAGTCAGATGGCCTGGGGCAGCCGCACTTACAGTTACAATGTCCTGGCTTAGAAATCCTTTGACCTTCCCTGATCCGTAGTGGATGGTGAATTCCGTCCCGTTCTCCATGTAGCTGGAGGATTCCGAGGAGTCGTAGAGGCTGTGAATCTCTGGCAGAGGGACATAGTCTCAGGTCTGTCCAAGAGTGGCCCAGGCAAGGGGACCCGGAGGCAGGGTGCATTGTGGGTATGGCTAGTGTGGTTGGAGGACTTAGCAAGGTGGCCCTGAGGTTGGGGGCTTGGAAAATGTGTTTCACCATCAAGGACTGTGTTCCTTGGGCCCCTCTGATGTGCCCATACCTCTGAAACTGTTGTCTCAAGTGAAGCATTTTAAAGTAATTGCTAACAACACTGAGAAGATTCTAGGCACAGAGTAAGCACTCAGAAGATGTTGTTGACTAAGACCAGGGATGGCAGAGCCCAAGTGCCAGGGATAAGTTTGAGAATTCAGTTCTGTCTCAATCTCAGAAAGACATGGAAATGTCTTCCGGGTCTTCCGGGTGGCCAGGGAGCCCCTGGAGCTCGCCTTTTTACCTTGGTATCCGTATCAGGAAAATGGGAGACACCTTCCCCTCTCTCCTCTCAGGGGCAGCAGCACAGGGGCAGAGAGGAAGTTGCTCACTTGGTGACAGGAGGGAGTTAGCTGGCTGTGGGGCAGGGCTGCCCAAGGGTGGCAGGGCAGGGGGCTTGGGGAGAGGTGCCACAGGTCCGGGGTCTCACCACAAGCAGTGTAGAGAGGGCTGCACTTGGTGGAGGGCACCCAGAGGTTGGCCGAACCCGTGTCAAAGATGACTTTGAAGGTCTGGGGTGGGGTGCCAATGCCAATCTCGCCGTAGTACTGGGTCTGTGGGGACAAGAAGAAAGAGGGGAGTGGAGGGGCTCAGGGAGCCTTGCATCTTGGGGTCTTTCCTCGCTCCACCCTTGGCTCTTGGGGTGAAATTAGGTGGATCCTACAGCCTGTCTGGGTTTCCATTTTCTTGCAGGAACTGGGGGGAGGCTGGCACCCCAGGAAGGGAAGGCTCAGTGAGACACCCTTCCCGACCCTCAAGGGTCTGCTAGTGGAGGAAGCAGTCAGGCTGTGCCGGGCCAGGTCGCAGAAACCCCCACCTAGTCACACATCCCTTCCCACCCACGAGTGACGCCTGGCTCGAGGCCTGGGCAGAGTTCCAAACCTCACCCTGCCTCTGACTGGCCCCTACGTTTCTTCCTGCCCTTTGTGGCTTAGGCTTTGCAGCTGTAAAATGGGAATTTTCTAGGGTGCTCATGTGCTCCTCGGTTCCTCAGTCAAGCAAGCATGGAAAGAGTGAGCCTCACAGCAAAGAAACCCCCAGGTCCGTGAGAGAAAGGAGATAGGGAGGGGGGAGGGGCCAAGCCTGGCACTCACGTCTAGGTAGTTGGTGAGGACCACGGGGGAGGAGCTGTTGCCAAGGGAGAGCCTCCCAGTGAACTGGCTCCACTCGGCACTCAGCCTGGCCACGTCCACCCCTCTCTCCTTCAGGCTTTCCCGGACTGAGGGCATTTTCTTGAGGAAGATCCTGGCCCAGGGTGGAGGAAGAAAAAACAGAAAAGTCCTGTGCTCCCTCACAATAATGGTAGAGTCCCCGGGGGCCCCCCTTTTAGTACAACTCCCCCTAACCTCAGCCTGGGCACCCAGGAATCACTCTGTGTCCTAGGACCTCTGGAGGATTTATAGGAGTCACCTCTTGTAAAGATCAGTTTAGATGAGTCACCTGCACTGGCATTAAATGACCCTAAACTAACCTCCTTCTGTTGTCTGATTTTGATTAGACAAGGCCATTCATTCACTCATTCATTCATTCCATAGTCATGGGTCGAACAACTATTCTGTGCCTCACTGTGCCAGATAGTGAAGATACAAGACAAAGATCGTCACTGCCTTTCAGGATGGAGGCTGGGGAGTGGGGGAAGCAGTGTCACGTGCAGCCTGTAGGTGGCAGCAGATGTTCACAGCAGCCTGAGGGTGGTCTCCAGGATGGGGGTGGGGCAGGAGCGTGTCCAGCCGGCACTGATTGCACTGGGTAGGGAAGGGAGAGATGCCAGCATCTCCAGAGTGCCTGTGCACCTGGTCCTTGGGAAGATGTGTCTTGGACCTAAGTCCCAGTCCCTTGGCTTCTTGTCTGGACGCCTTCCCATCCATCACCTCTGGGAGGCAGAATTAAGAAAAGACCTAGGAAACTCAGAGTGTACTGAACTGCTACTGAACGTGTGCCGACCACGACACACACCCCGTGCAAGCCTCATGATAACTCTGCAAGCTAGCTGTCCTTATCCCGTTTTACAGATGAGCAAATAAGGGCTCACAGGCATGAAGGTGACTCAGAAACGATGGAGCAGGTACTCAGAGTGTGTGTCTGGCCCTGTTTCTCATGTAGGGTCCCCTGGGTCCCAACATAAAGGCTGTTTGCCAAAGCCAGGAGGAAGATGTCTCTAGCTGTTGGCCAGTGTGTCACAGGATGGAAGCCCAAATTAACTTTGCAATAGACTTTCCCAGACGCATGAAGATTCCCTCTTTGTCTCAGCTGCTAGTCATCCTGCAGCATTCGCCCCTTCTCCAGTCTTAGTGCATCGCTGTTCCCACAGGGCCCGGCGCCTAATGGATGTCAGGGCTTTCTCCTCCCTGCTGTGGGCTGCCTGAAGCCTTTCCTTCAACACCGCGGTTCCCAACCCCTGGACTGTGGCCAGTTAGGAAATAGGCTGCACATCACTGTGTGAGCTCCGCACCCCACCCCACCCCCCACTACATCCCACCCTCCACTCCCAGTCCGTGGAAAAATTGTCTTCCATGAAACCAGTCCCTGGTGCCAAAAAGGTTGGGGACCGTTGCTTTAACACTTGTAGAAATGCCCCCTTTGCTACTGATAGTGCCCCGTGGGTTCTCACTGTGTGCCCACATCAGGCTCAGGCAGTCTATGCATTATCTCACCGAATCTTCAAAGCAGCTCTACCAAGTGGGTACTGTGATCTCTGTTTTTTTTGTTTTTTTTTTTTTGAAACAGAGTCTCACTTTGTTGCCCAGGCTAGAGTGCCGTGGCGTCAGCTTAGCTCACAGCAACCTCAAATTCCTGGGCTCAAGAGATCCTTCTGCCTCAGCCTCCCGAGTAGCTGGGACTACAGGCATGCGCCACCATGCCCGGCTAATTTATTTTTCTTATATATTATTTAGTTGGCCAATTAATTTCTTTCTATTTTTAGTAGAGACAAGGTCTCGCTCTTGCTCAGGCTGGTTTCGAACTCCTGACCTTGAGCAATCCACCCGCCTGGGCCTCCCAGAGTGCTAGGATTACAGGCGTGAGCCACCGCGCCCAGCCTGTGATCTCTGTTTTTAAAATGGAAAACTGAGACTTGGAGAGGTTAAGTAACTTGCCCACAGTTCCAGAGCTGGTTTGTTCTGTCAGTGAAGCAAGATTTAAATCAAGACAATCCAACTCTATAAGCCTTGCATTTAATCATCACTGTGTCGTGCTGTGTCCTGGTACAGTTAACTGCCCGTGCACACTCTTCTTAATAATTAGGTTGTGAGCTCCTTGAAGGCAAAGGGCATGTCTTAATCATCTCTGAGTCCCCTGCACTGCTCTGGGCAGGCCTGACTAGTACCACTTATTTACTGGTCATGTGACATTGGGCAAGACACTTCCCCAGCCTCCCTGCCCAGCTGATTGTGAGGATTGGATGCCACCACATATCACCTGCACCCTGCCACCCACCTCTGCCTTAGTTACCGTCTGAAGGCGTTGGTGTCTGTGGGGAGACCAAGGGTGCAGGAGCCCCAGAGCACCAGCAGGAGTCCCCAGCGAGGCATTCTGCTCCATCTGTCCATGTTTCCCTCAGTCTGGGGCTCTCTCTGGGATCCACCGAAGCCTGGTGGCTCCCCGAACCCTTCTCCTTTTATACACTCCATAGTGGGATGCTTGCAATCCTGCTCTGCCCTGATTTATTACCCTGGGGTGGATGGCAGGGCAGCCAGCAATAAATCCCACTCGTGGGACCGACCTAGGTGGGTGAAGGGTAACCAGGTTTCCGGATGTGGAGCAGAGGGGCTGGAGGAAGGAGAGCTGTGGGAAAGCAACCCTGTGCCCGGTGACGCCAGCAGCCCTCTGTCTGGCCTGGCCCTGCGACCCCCCAGGGCAGGCAGAGGCTGAGAAACAGCACTGCTTAGGGACAAGGTCAAGGCTGGGACAGGCATAGAACCTAGGTTTCCAACCCCCCAGCCCAGCCCTCAGTCCCCAGCCCCTATGCCCTTGAAGCTCCATCCTCTGTATTAACCTTGGCTTTGCCCCAACGGGCTTCCCCAGGCTACATCCCACTTTTCCCATCTGGAACATAAGTGAATCTTCCTGGCTTGTCCCTTGGCAGGAGAAACAGCACCTGGTCTAATCCTCTGGAAGCAGGAAAATGGCGGGGAGGAGTTTGCCCATCCTCAGCTGATCTAGTAACGGTGGGAGGGAAGGACAGTCCTCAGGGTCTGGGGAGACTTCTGCAGAAGAGAAGCAGGGCAGCTGCTCTTCCAGCTCATCTTCCTCTTTCTGCTTGTCCCTGCCTCCCTTGTGGACCCCATATCTCTGCCTTTTACACTTTTCCCTGCAGCTTTACAAGCAGGCTGGGGCAGCTCCCCAAACACACTCCTGGCCCCTAAATCCCAGGATGGGTACTATCTACTCAGTCTGGGATGCCCTATCCTCATTTCTCCCTGATTATTTTTCAGGGTCCACTTCAACTATCACCACCTCCTCCATGGAGCCAGCCCTGATTAGCCCTGAATTGACTGCTGTCTGCCGTGGGCTCCCATAGAACAGCTGCAAGCCCTTCTCTGAGCACACTGACCGCAGCTGCCCCTGCAGCGGAGCTGTTGTGTGGGTGCATCTGCTTCTGGCCCACAATAGCTGTTAGAGGAGTGAAACTAGTGAACTGCAATGGGCAATGCTAAAAGCCCTGGGCTGGCTGTCAGGGTTCTCGTCTTCACGCCACCACGAACTTGCTGGGTGATGTTGGACCCCTCTCTTCCCCTCTTTGGCTCTCAGTTTCCAAATCTGTACAACGAAGCAGGTGGCTGGGTGGCCCCTAAGGCTCAGACACTCCAGCATTCTAAGTTCTGCACCTTCAGGGGCTGCTGTCTGCACCAGCCCAGGCAATAAAGACAATGAGAGGAGCTAATCTCTGTGGCTAACGCTTGGCTAATTAATGGGTTTTGACCTCACAGATGGTAAGGTCCTCCCCAAGTGACAGCTCCAGTGCTGAATCTTCAGGCACTGTGTTTGGAAGTGAGAGAATGATTTGAGGACAGGGGAAAACTTTTCAGAGCCCCTCACAGTGGGGGTGCCTCATCAGGCTGAATTAACATTTCGTAAGCACCCCCATAGGCCTCAGGTGCTCTTTCAGTCCTCTTTCATTCATTAGCTAACATTCACTGAGCCTTTATTGTATGTCAGGTGCTCTATTAGAGGCTGGAGTTACAACAGTGACAAATACACAATTTCTGCTCTTGTTTGCAAAGCCCACAGTCTTGTGGGTGAGAGAGGTTATTATCATCGCACATAAATGTAAAATAGTGCTGGTGACAAGTGCCAATCAGAGAACTCCAGGAAGGTTTTGCCAAGGCAATTACGGTTGTTGTGATCTGAAGGCTGCATAGGCTATGCACAGCTGGAGAGAGAAAGAAATAGGGTCCCAGTGGGAACAGCACATGCAAAGGCCCTGTGGAACGAGGGAGTGTGGTGAGAATGAGAGCCTGAAGGAAAGCAGCATGTCTAGGACAGAGAGATGAGAGGGAGTGGGGTGAGAGAAGCGGCCGGGAGGCAGGGGTTGGTAACAGCTAACACTTACTAAGTGCTTACCATGTGCCAGGCACCACGCTAGATGTTGAATGCATTTAATTCTCACAATAACCATATGAGGTGGTACCATCATAACTCTTTTTTAGAGATGAGGCCACTGAGATACAAGAGGATTCAGAAGGTAACTTGCCCTAGGTCACACTGGCAATAAGTGGCAGAGTCAGACTGTAAGTGTAGGTGGCATGACCCAAACCCATTACGCAGCTGAGCTGAGTGTCAAATCATAAAAGTTATTAAAGTTAAGAAGTTCTGTGTTTATCCTAAGAGCCATGGGAAGCTGTTGACAGGTTAAGCAGTGAATGATGTAATTAGATGTGTTTTGCAAAGACATTCTGGCTGCAGTGTGGACCAGCAGGACTTCCGATGGGTCCGAATAGTGTGGCATATCTCAGTTAGGGGGTCACGGCACTAGAACTAGCTTGGACCGGGTAAGTGGGCGTGGTGAAGACAGCAGATTGGATGCGCTGGAGAGAGATTTAGGAAATAAAATCTGCAGGACGTGGTGAGAGACTGGACATAGAGATTGAGGGAGGGTGGTTTTTGGAGGCACTCAGGACACACAGAGTGCAGTGGGAGGGAACCAGGATTCCAGAAGGGGAAGAAGGTGGGGAAGACCATGAGTTGGAGGACCCATTGAGTATGCGCCTCCTTTGAGACATCTCAAGGCTGATATGAAATGACAGTTGCATATATAGACCTGGATGAAAGATCGATGTTATCGATTGTTATTTGCAATCAGTAGTTAATGCCACAGGTATGAATGAAATTAGCCATGGAGAAGGTAGGCAGCAGGAAGGCCCAGGACTCCAAGCCTAATGGATCAGCAGAGGAGGAAGAGGAGACCACAAAGGAGTGGCCCAAGAGGCAGGAGAGAAGCAGCAGGTGTCCCTGAAGCTGCAGGGGGCGAGTGGTAGAGGAGAGATGGTAAGCGATGGGGGGGTGCTGCTGCCGGGTCGGGTGAGACTAGGGGTGAAATGTAGACACGTAGGCCACTCATTGGTACTGTCATCAGGGGCTGTTTTGGTGATTCCGGGGGCAGGGGATGGGAATCCACACAGGATATGTTGAAGAATGTTGGGAAGTGCTATGGTGTGAACATTTGTGTCCTCTCCAAATTCATATGTTGAAATCCCAGCCCCCAATGTGATGGAATCAGGACATCAGCCTATTGGGAGGTGATTGAGTTATGAAGGCAGAGCCCTCGTGAATGGAATTAGCGCCCTTATATAAGGGGCCCTAAGGTGCGCTCTGGTCCTTCCACCGTGTGAGAGCATGGCGAGAGGTCACGTCTATGAACCAGACAGGATCTGCTGCCACCTTGATCTTGGACTTCTCAGCCTCCAGAACTGTGGGAGACAAATTTCTGTTGTTTATAAGCTACCCAGTTTCTGGTATTTTTTAATAGCAGCCTAAATAGACTAAGAGAGAAAGTAAGGAGATAGAAACAATATAATACACACAGCTATTTTGAGAAGTTGGGCTATAAAGAAGGAGGCGTAGGGAGGAGAATGAGGACCAAGTGAAGGGTTTTCTGTCTTCCTTCCTCCCTCCCCCCTTCCCTCTTTCTTCTCTCCTGTCTCCTCCTCCTCTTCATCCTCCTCCTTCTTCTTATTCTTCTCCTGTGCCGTCTTTTAATGATGGGATGGAATTGCATATATTTAAAGGCATAGAAAGGACAGAGTTGAGAAGAACTGCTGATCAACACAGGAAGATTCCCTAGAGGGTGGCGGCACACAGAGAGGGATGAGCTGGGGGGCAGCAGAGGGGAAGGCAGGGCGTGCGTCTGTGTATTTGCTTGGTATTGAAAGCTGAGGGACTTCCCATCTGGTGGCTGCTATCTTCTCTGACGAGCAGGAAGCAAGGACCTCTGCTGAGAGTTGGGGCTGGAATGGGGTTTGGAGGCACGAGGAAAATGGAGAAGCTCTGGAATAATTATGGAAAGTGGGAAGAAGCTGACCATGGAAACCAAGAGGATTTCTGCGAGGAATGAAGACATTTAATGGCTGCAGATCATGACTTTATAGGAAGCCAGTGTGCCCAGCTCTCAGACCCCCGACCACCACCACTTACTCGGCTGTTTGGGTACAGCTGCAGAGAGAGTGTGTAGCTGGCTCCATGCAGGGCTGGGGTGATCAGAAATGAGGGACAAAGGAATGCAGGGTCTCAGCAAAAATGCTCTTGAATGATAAGCTGTGGCATATAAGGTAGATATAGGAGCGAAGTCAGGGCAGGACAGGATGGATGACTGGGAGAAAGCAGAGGACCACAGCGGTACAGGAGCAAGCGGGGCTGGTGGGAACAGCTGAACCACAATGCTGGAAAGTGAGGAGCTGGTTGAGAGCAGGACACTTGTGACAGTCTGGATGTGGAGCTGTTACAAGTGATGACAAGTCCTGAGTAGGTAACAGGGGTGGATGGCTGAAGTGGAGTAGGGGAGAGGCTGTAGGAAGTTGGGCACCCAAGGATCTGAGAGGCCAGGGTATGGTTGGGTCACTGTCTGCGTGGCTGGTGATGTCCTCCAGGAGGGTGGCAGATGGCACAGAGTGGAGGAAGTATGTAAACTCAAGCCAAAGTCTTTGATAAATGGCAGCATGGGACTTGCAAGTCCAGTAATGACAGCGGTGGGTGGGTGAAGGGTCCAAGGCAAAAAGGTGTGGACCTGAAGGGAGGAGGGTCTTCTCTAATGTCCACGTCCCCTAGAAGGTGAGTGGACCAGTTTCCCTTAACACAGGAGGAAACCAAGACCTAGGAGGGTGAGCAATATGTCCTGATGTGCAGATGTAAGTGGCAGAGTGGGGACTTGCATCTCTCCTGCACCGTACCCTGTGTTACTCATGGGTGCAGTGGCTGAGATTGAACTCGGGTGTGTGCCCTGCCCCCGTAGAGACAGGGTGTCACTCTTGCTCAGGCTGGTCTCAAACTCCTGAGCTCAAGCGATCCTCCTGCCTCAGCCTCCCAGAGTGCCAGCGTTACAGGCGTGAGCCACCACGCCAGCCAAATGTATTCTATTCTCCTAGCAGCCCTGCGAAGCGAGTACTCTCATCCCCACTGTTCAGATGAGGAACGTAGAGGGTGCAGAGAGCTTAGGCAAGGATGAGCTGAGGAGCCACCCGTGACTCCCTCTGTGGCTGTAGGTGTCAGGGACGCCTGGCAGAGCCAATGGGATTCAAAGGAGGAATCCGTAGGGGGTGATGCTGACCCCATAGACTTCCTGTGGGGAAAGGTGAGCTTTTCTAAGCCTCACACCGAGCAGAGCGCAGCAGCCCCCTCACATATATTTTTGGTTAAGATTCAGGATTCTTCAGTAGCAAAGACAGGGCCAGGAGGCCCAGAGCAGGTCACGTGAAGCCTCTGGGCAGCCAGTTGATCTAGGACCCCTAGGACCTGGGCAAGTCCTCACTCCCGCCCCTGTCCCCTGCCCCCGTGTGTGAACACCGCCCCCTCCCCACCAACCTGGCCCTGAGGCCGTCAGTGCACACGAGCATGAATACCGAGCACTAGTTCCCTCAGCGAGAGGGAGCTGCATGACCACAGCTCTGCTACCTCCATCGAGGCTGCAGCCCAGCTGTAGGTTAGATGTTCAGAGGCCAGAGGCGAGGTAAGGAAATCAGCTTCTAAGAGGGTAACAGGGTCCAGAAGGAACGGTCTCTCCTTTGCATCTGGTGTTCTCTACTCCAGCACAGACAGAAGCCGGGAGGGGCGGCTGGAAAGGGGATCCCGAGGACAAAAACGGGCAGCGCAGTGGAGCAGGACTGTGTGTGACTGGAGTGGAATGAGCGGGGTCCTGAGACCACATCCTGAGGGTCGGTCAAGGACCCTGGAGAAGCTTGGCTGGAAGCCCTGCTTGCAGGGCACGGTGAGACGCTTGCGGGACCTTGCATGGGAAGCAGAGCCAGACCTATTCTGTGTGGCCCACAGGACAGAGCTGCGGCCCGAGAGTGGCAGGAAGAAGCACCTGGCTTTGGTTCCATTCTAAGGAGGAACTGTCTGGCAGCCCACCCTGCCCAGCCACAGGGTGAAGACTGCCCGGGAGGTGGCAAACCTATGCTCAGTCCCACTGAGGCCAGGTGCTCAGAGGGCCAAGCTGACCTGGGACCCTTCCAGCTCTGGCGTTTCAAGTGGCCTGACCGACTACTCTCACAGTTTTGGTGTGAGGGTGGGAATGATCCAGAAGGTGCAGCAGAACCTCTAAGGGAGCCTGTCCTCCCCTCTGAACTGGGCCTGTGGTGTCCTGGACGGGGCTGGAGAGCGGAGGCCTCGGGGACACTTATCAGGTCATCTCCCTAGCCCCGTCAGCGCAGGGGGCTGGCTGTTCTCACGAGGCTGCCCGGGATGCCACGTGTAAACCTGGCTGCGTCACCTCGGGTCTGGGGAGTTGGAGCGGGTGGGACAGAGAGTTCTGTTGCCCCTGCCTTTTCCCCATGGGGCAGAGCCGGGACGTGAGAACCAGCCAGTGGAGGCATAAATCCAGCCAGAGCTCGGCTCTCATCTTTCCCGAGATCCCATGCTGGGTGTGTAGCCTGGGGGCTCCCAGGGGCTGGGGGGGGATCTCAGGAGACAAGTGGTGCTTAGGCTGTCTCTAAAAACAGCCCCCAATCCCACTTTCTGTGACAATGACCCCAAGGAGATTCCGGCGTTGAACCTGAGGCCAGGAGAGTCAGGGGTCGGGGGAAGAAGGCTGGTGGCATGAAGGGTCTGGTTTGTACAGCTCTGAAACCAGCAAGGATTTATTCCCAGCACCAGTAGTTTAGTGGAAAACTCTTCTCCTGCACAGTGGAAGGTGGAGAAGAGGTAGAAACTGGACTCAGTGAAGCCCAGCATTGGAAAGCTCACCATGTCTGTGCCAGCCCCGCTTCTGTCCGCAGAAAGCAGATGGGGAGATGTAGGTGGCCACACCTTTGTCCCACCCATCCTCCTTCCTGCTCCCCATCCCTGGAGGACCCCAGCTGGCTTTGGAGGAATTTTTCAATCACATGGGGAACTGAGCTCAGCAGAGATGAGCAGCTGGGGCCTTGAGAGGGAAAGAAAGATCCGGACTGGAGTTTCATAACTGTCCAGGGCTGCCTTGTGTGGGTGGCCCCTCTGAAGGATGATTACTCAAGAGCTCTGGGCAAGGGGTGGGCACTGGGGTGGGGAGAAATGGGCATCTTTAGCTGTTTGTTCTAGGGACATTAAAGGAATGGGAATTCAGCCCCAGGATTGGGGTGATCCTAACCTGAGGCCTGAGTGGTGACCCAGGAAAATTGAAGGCAGTTTGCATAGGTCTCGGGAGCCATAGGGGCCTGAGGGAGGAGAGGACTGGCAAGAAGCTAGGGGCTTGGTGGGACAGCTTGGTCTAAGGGTGTTTCTGAACTGAGATCCACCCAGTGTGGTGGGACCAGACACCATACTGTGAGGCATGAAAGCTAGAAATGTAGAAAACTGTTTTTCTCCAATGGCATCAGAGGTCTGTTTTGTTATCAAAAAAGCTTCAGCTAGAAGGTCACTTTTCCAGAGGTGGGTGTGGCACCATAGTAGCTCAGGGGGGTGGGGTAGGGGATTCGTGATGGAAGAGTGGTGGTCCTGATGGGAGGGTACTAGGGGTTTATGTGCTGAGTGTCACCAGCAGAAGCATAGCTGGGGTGGGGGTGGTTGTTAGGGAAAGGGGTTGTACTATTAAAGAAAAATTATCCAATGCCATTTGTTAAAGCACAGTAAGGAAGACTTTACCCAGGACCATTGCAATAGATATAGGGACAGCAACAAAGTCTTGCCGTGGAATGTCCAAGAGCTGTTATCAGTGAGGAGTGACAGCCACAGAAGCAGATGGGACAGGTTCCTCATCAACTCCTAGCCTAATTCCAGAAAGACCTCCACTCCTCAAACAGTTCCAATACAGAGGAGTCCCTTATTGGACCAAGCACAGACATTTGTCCCACAGACGGCCCAGGTAAATGAAAAGCTATGAAAAGAAATGGCAGGTGCACCACCTGGTTATTTCAATATTGCAAATATTGAAGGGAATCTTGAAAAAGTTATACAAATGGATGTGGCCTTGCTTGAGATGAATCAGTTGGATTAAAAAGCAGGGGACAGCTCAGAAGAGAGTATGGAATCCAAGGATGACAGCAACAGCATCCCTTGTGATGTCAACAGAGACAACATTAACCTTCTCAGTTCTGAAGGTAGAAAAGGCTACATTGAAGCTTTGGACAGTCCGGAAAGTAAGAAAAAGAAACAGTGAAATAAATGATCTAAAAAGAAATGAACGAAAAAAATCAAAACTCAGGATTTGTAATAATAATAATTAAATTATTACTCACTGTGCATCATGATTACATTTCCTTTCTTGAGTCATTTTTTGCTTTCATTAAATTCTTCATTGCCCCCTTCCACTTTTTGTTTTTCTATAACCTTATAAATACTGCCCAGATGCTCCAAACCCTCTTCCCACCTGATCCAACACCCAGGTCATGGGCCAGTGGAGTTTTCTCTTGGGAACTTGGCTCTGTTGCCTGGGGACATCTCTCTGCTGCATCTCTGTGTGCAGGTACCTGGGCTTTCTTCTTTCTCAGTTTACACCTTTGTTTAAGCAAGGTCACACAAGCACATGCATGTGAACGTGCATGCGGTTTCTCATGTTTTACCCCTCTCACATATACCTCACACACACACAGGCCTGCTTCCTACACCAGAGAACATGTCTCACTCCCCTGAACATTCCAGTACATACATACACTGAACACACACGCGCCCCTCCCCTCTGCCCACACTTAAGGCTCTGAGGAAGGGTAAATGGAGTCACACGGCATTTTGTAAAAATTAGGCTGGCTAAGAGCCAGGGACTCAGCAGCCTTCTCCTACCCATAGACTTCATCAGAGACAGGATTGGTTCCAGGGCTCCCTTCACAGAATAGGTACTGAGTTTACGATTCCTCTCCTAGAAGTACAGAGACACACCCCAGGGTGTTTGGGGATAATATGCCCTTCCAAACAATGACATCACACGCTGTCATGACATGCCATGACATGAGCTCACAGCGATATTGATAATTTGAGAGACTGGAGGGCAGTTTCAAGGGTAGAAAAGGGGGGGCAGGTTGTCATGTTCCCATGGCAGCCTAGCTCATTGCCATAGCAACACAGCTCTGCCTCCCTCTTGTGGAGTCCTGGTTTCTGTAATGGGTGGAACACCTTGACGCCTCACAGTATGGGAGATGTCCCACTATCCCTCTGGGAAGGAACATTTTCACCCTAGACCAAGCAGGAGAGGGGTACCCTGAGGCTGTCAAATAGGGCTGGGTTTCCTTGTGGGCAGGAAAGTGGATTTCCTGGGGTTTCCCTACTGACAAACTCAACACCTTCTCACTATGTCTCTTCTTTCAGCTGTTGGACCCCCAAGAATGTCCCTATGAGGCGGACTGTCCTTTCTTGATCTGACTCAGATGGAAGGAAACCCTGCCGTCTCAGAGAGGCATTACAGTGCAGCAGGGAGACAGACTCCGGCGTCAGGAGAGCGTCAGCTTGCCACTTGCTTGGCGGTGTGCCTCGAGTGAGTTATTTATCTTTCTGAACTTCAGAGTTCTGCGTGTAAAGCTGGGGATAATTCACATCCACCTCACCAGGTGGTTACGAGGATGAAGAGAAGTGACATATGTAAAGTGCCTCTCTGGGGGAAGGTGAATGGCCTAGTCCACTGTTGATGCCCCTTGCACTTCAGTGCCTTGGGGCCAAGGTCCCCGCAGAGGGCTGCCTGTGGGGTCGGTGGACAGGGCAGGGGTTGGCATCATCTTGCAGGTCAAAGTGTCCATCTGACTGATAACTTTCCTGGGGAAGGGGAAGGTCCTTAATTGTATACCACCCCCCGCCTTGCCCAGTGCCACTGTGGCGTCACCCATGCCCCTTGGCAACATGTTACCTACCCATCTTCAGAGAGGGTGGAGTTTAGAGTCTAGGAGTCTAGGAGTTCAGAGGATGGCTTCAGAAATTTTTGTAGAAGTTTGATATTGCTGAAACATCCAAGCAGCATCCAATTTGGGCTTCTCTTTAGTTGGTGTTTTGTTTTTTGAGACAGAGTCTCACTCTTTTGCCCCAGCTAGAGTGCGGTGGCTTCAGGCTAGCTCACAGCAACCTCAAACTCCTGGGCTCAAGCAATCCTTCTGCCTCAACCTCCCCAGTCGCTGGGACTACAAGCACGTGCCACCACTCCCGCTCATTTTCTTTTCTATTGTTAGTCGCCTGGCTAATTTTTTCTATTTTTAGTGGAGACAGAGGGGGGGAGTGTGTGGGTGAGTGGGGGGTGAAGTGGTGGGGGGCGCGTCGGGGGAGGTCTCGCTCTTCCTCAGGCTGGTTGGGAACTCCTGACTTCAAGTGACCCTCCTGTCTCCGCCTCCCAGAGTACTAGGATTGCAGGCGTGAGCCACCGCAACCAGCCCTCTTTAGTTGTTTTTAAAATTTTCATGTCTTCGGTGATCCATTTTAATTGTATATTTTTTTAAAGTATTGATCTGCAATAGATTGGGCAACAAACAACCTGTTCCTTCATCACATCTAATTTAAGAAGCACTGACCTTGACGACACCAGAGCCGTCTTAAAACCAGCTAGCTATCCAACTGAGGAGAGCCGGGGAATCATCTAGTCAGCGCTGCTTGCAAAAATTAGCCACACATCACACGTCAGTGTGTTGGCAGCATTCTTTATTGCCTCAGGCCAGACGCTCCAGCGCCCCCTCCGGGTGCCCAGTATCCCCGCCCCAGTCGCGCGCGCTCCGACTCCCCATCCCGGGTTTGAAGTTCACTGCCTCCACCTGCGCCCTCGGCCCGCCCGGCGCCCAGGCTGCGGCTCCCCGCGGCGGCCTGCCGCTTGCCGTAGCGCAGGCCGAAGGAGTTCCAGTTGTAGGCGGACAGGTCCTTCTCCCGCTGCACCAGCACCGCGCCGCGGGGGGCGGGGATCAGGCGGCTGCGGGGGACGCACGGGCCGGGCCGCTCGGGCCCAGCGGAGCTGTCAGCGGGCGGGCACAGCGGGGCCCCGCGAGGGCTCAGCGCGGCAGCTGCGGGCCTCCTCTCCGCGCACCGCGGGCTCTGCTCCCAGGCGGCCAGGAGGTCCTGGGGTCGGAGCTGCTGGCCTAGGACGAGAGAGCAAGGAGATGAGACGGGGACCAGGAAAGGCGGCTTCGGAACACCCACCCACATCCCCAGGCTGCGCTTCCCTTTCTTTCCCTGACCTCTGGGAAGCTCAGCGCTGGGTGGACAACCACTATGGTCTCAGCTTGCGTGGTTTGGCCGTTTACGCTTCCCTATAGCGTTGATTTCGAATGTTTGCCAGAATTATCTTAAGTAACTTATATTAAATTACTTCCTTTTAGGAAACATACAGGGTAGAGCCTGGGAGTGAGGAAGACCATGGTGTTTGCTGGATGCTGGGCTCTGGCCCTCTGCTGCGCCCACTGCCCGCTCCGCTGTTGAAAGCATCAGGCTCCCACTGGACTGGGAGCCCCTGGGGTGGGTGGGGGCCACGCTCGTTCATCTCTGTATCTTTCAGAGTGCTTGAAACGGTGGCTTGCACATAGTAAGGCCTTAGTTAATGCTCATGAAATATATAAAAACTAATGAAAAATGTGTAGTAACAGAAATCAAAAAAGCCAAATTCATTCTACTCCCACCCACCTATGAGCCAACCCTGGTCTTTGATTACAATAATTGTGACCCCCTAATAAGCTACATAAGGACTCAATGAATAACAAATTACTCAGCTGAGCATAGGACCTGGAAAAAAAGAAAGAACAGAGATTATCTAGGTCGCCTTAACTGGCTCACCTTCCCCACTCAGGGTATAATTTCTGTCCTTCATAGTAGGGGTAACAAGGCTAATTTGGAAGGCACTTCACATACAAGGCTCAGTAAGTTCACTATACTTTGGGGAGTAAAATAGGGCAACTAGCTCTGAGTAGACAATAACCCTTGCCAATTGTGGCAAGAGATTAGTGGAAATGAGGCTTGGTGTGTGAATGGGTGTGAGCGGGTGTGTGTTGGGGACTGGAGTTGGGTTTGAGCCCTGCTCCTCAATGCCGTGGCACGCTCTGGAGAAGAGGAGTATGGACATAGTCCAGAGGTAATGACGATCTGCCTAGGAGCCTCCTCCCACCTTGGCCAGGGCCTGGCTGGGATGGGAGGGAGGATGGCTTCCTTCCCAGTTATGCCCACTGAACTAGCAGAAGGATCGCTGCTCAGGCAACTGTTTGTGGCCTTGCCTAAAACCTTTTGCCAGAAAGAGCCAACAGTTCAGTGTCCCTGGGCAGTGGTGGGGTTATTCTCTGGAGCATCCTCCCTCACCCAGAAAAACGCCTGACCCCAGGAAAGAAGACACTCTTGGCAAAGGACACCTGGGGCTGGGTTCTCTGTGCTCTTGGCTGTCTTATGGTATGTACAATGATGTCAAATGTGTAGGGAGGATGCCCTGAGCTCCGTAGCTAGAGGAGCTGAGCTGCAGAGAGGCTAAGCTATGTTTGCCCAGAAAGCTGACACCACGAAGTGTTCAAACCCACAGCCCTTGACATGGGGACTAGCACTGTTCTAGCTCATGCCACTCAACAGACATGCTCTTGGGGCACTCTCATGCCTGCTGGGTTTCTGCAGTGTTTGAGTGACTCCGGGGGAGTTTTTCCACCTCTTTGGGCCTCTTAGATTCTCTAGCTCATCAGTTCCCCAATGAACTCCTAAGGTTGACAGGTATTAAAGATCTGTCCTTTCATTGAGGTTCTTTTTTTTCAAGTTCCCCATAAGGGATCTGAGGTCACTGATAAAAGAAAGTTTCGTGTTAAGTTCCTTCCCAACATCTGCACAGAGAGGAAGCTGGCACAGAGCAGAGCACACAGTGTGAGAAAACCATGAAGGAGCTCGGTGGCTAACAAGCACTTGAACCTAGGTGAGCAGAGGGATGCCCATCACAGAGGCAAGCCATCCCTGACTTGCAGGGTTAATGGGACCTCTCAGTGAGTTGCATGTGTGCCATTCTTAGGTTTCCACCAAATGCAGTGTTGAACTCACATCAGTACTCTAGCTGTAATCTGGAAAATATGGTAAATCTCGTTTTGCAACAACTTGCTTGCTCCTTCCCACCCCTCTTCACAGACAGTGCGTACCTGTGGGTCTAGGATTCTCCCCAGGTGCCACCTTTTCCAATGGATCCCCCAAGGAGGTGGCACAGAGGAAAAGCAGTAGCTGCCAAGAAACCAAGCAGTTCATCCTGGTGAGGAGACAGGTCCTAGAAGTGCCCTGAGGCCAAGACAGAGAGAGGGAACGAAGACTAGGTCAGGCATAGGATCTGGGCGAGGTGCTGGGGACAGAGCCCAGTGTGAAAGTGTGAGAGAGAGGAGGCAGCCCCCACCCCTGGAGGCCCCCAGTGGAGAGATGAATCTAAACAAACACATCAGGGAAATGGGATGGAGACCACTTGCACCGTGTAGTCAAAGCTGTATTCATGCTAGGTGAGGATCATCCGGGAGGGCTTCCTGGAGGAGGTGAGGCCAGTAAGGTTAGGAAGGAAAGATCCAATTTGGTGAAAGGGGCAGGATTGCTTAGGTTAGAGAATGGCCAGGATTTTGAATCTCAGGTTTGCTCGAAAGGAATGTTGGAGAAAGGCAGGGTTGCAATGCAGTGCATGGGAGTGACTGGGGAGGGGGGAAATGGGGCAAGGACTTCAGGTGCTGCGTAGAGGACTGAGGTGCCAACATTGCCTCTGGAGCCTGGGAGCAGACACTTCTTCCCTCCATGCTGGGTTCAGCACACATCCGCGACTTTGTGTTCCACTCTCCCCAGGAGAACGTGCCTTCTTGAATCTGGCCCTGTCCCTGCCTGCCATAATAGAAACTTAATTCTTTTCCTGTTCTAAGAAAAAAGGCAGAAAGAGGTAATCATCTTGATCTCTCATAGCCCCTCACAGCCTTAAAGACCGTCATTAAATTGCCTTATTGCCTATAATTCAGGGAAGAGAAAAATCTTTCCCTGATTTATCAGGTCAATTGTCTTCATAGTCTATTCTCTGTGGCTCTGAGAGGCCGTGGATTGAATTGGCCTCATCATTTCTGCTGTTGAGATGGGGGCTGTGCGCCCTGACCCTCACACAGCCCCTTTCCCTCCCCCCCATGCTCCCTGCCCCCACCTCACCTACCTATTCTGGCTCCCAAGTGCAATTTCTCTTTGAAAAAGTCATCAGACACTTAGAGATAGCCCAGCAAACACGATTAACACATTAAATGCCATGTGAGTTGTATTTAACTCAGGCTAGTTTTGACCCCAGGGGCTCGTGAAGCAAAACTCTGCAATTGTTTCATGCAAATCTTACTTGTTGATGTTCTTATTGTTACAATTAATATTGACAATTTACTTCTAAAACCGTGGATTGTGTTGCATGTAACTCACCCACAGAAAACAATTAAAATGATAAGTTAGAAAGGATCGGTTTTTGTTTTAATAAAACACCATGGCCCCAGGAAAAGAATTTTTTTTCCTAGTGTGTCAATGTGTTAAAGACAGACTTCTGGGGAGGCGGGGACACTGCAGGCCGAACAAAAGTTCCTGGCCCAACATGCAGCCTGCAGGCCCTCTCCATGGGCAAGGGGCAGATGGGAGTGTCATTGTGCCCACAGGCTCCTAATGGCTGCTCAGGCCCGTGCATCCCTCTGCTCTAGCCCCCTCCTCCTCCCAACTTTACTCCTTGCCTCCCCCCTCCCCAGGACTCAGGCAGGGAGTAAAGGGTAGGATACTGAAACGGGCTCAGAATACTCGACTCTGGCTCTAGCTCTGCCCTTGTTCCCTGTGAGATGTGAGCAAGTCACCCCTGGGCCCCCTGACTCCGTCTCCAGGCCTCACGGGTCTGTCTGTGAAATAAGAGAACTGGATCAGATTGGCTGCCAGCTAAGATGGTTGCCCGTCCTTGCAGACATTGATTCTCTGACCGCAGCTGTCTGCACCTGCCGTAAGGCCCAGGGCCGGGGCGTGGAATAGAGGGTATAGCAGGCAGGATCCATTCATTAGAGAGAACAGCACAGCAGCATTTCAGACCAAAGATGCACAGGGTCCAGGTTGGTTTGGAAATCACTGCTTGAGCACCAGCTGGGTGCTGGGCTGTGCTAGGTGCTAGGGGTGTACAGGTGCGCTAAGACATAGGGTGCTGCCCGCTGAGATTTCAAGTCTAGTACAAGAAATTGACTTATAAACAGATCATCTCAAAGTAACACTGTAAATGACACACTGGATGCACGTGAGTACTCGGGGCTCTGGGAGCCCCGGGGAGCCTGACCTGGAGGGTCAAGGCAGGTTTTCTGCAGAGGGTGGTGCCTGGGCTGTTTCTGAGCATGAGTTGACCAGATGAAGAAAGGTTCACAGAAGGCGTGGGCAGCAGCAAGAGCTGCACGGGCGTGCTGCCGGCGCTGGAACAGGGGCTGGGTGTGGAGAGAACTTCAGGTCCTCCAGCCAGACAAGAGGGTGGAGCCCACGCAGGGCTTCATCCTGGAGAGGGCTGAGCCAGACAGGAGTGTGTGCAGATGTGCATTTCAGGTGGAGCGTGCTGGCTGCCCTTGCAGAAGAAGCAGGCAGGTGAGCGGTGGGGGGCGGGAGCCGGCAGGGTATATGGCAGGGTGTGTGGCTGGGAGGGCAGCTGCTCCGTCCTGCTCCCCCTCCCCTGTGGAACCTCCTCCCCATGGTGGATGGCACTTACCATGTGTGCCATGGGGGACTCTGCCTGTCTCCAGCACATACACACTGCATAGGCATATGTACACACACCACACACACACACCACACACACACACACACACACACACACTTCCATATATACCACACACATAAACACACACAACACATACCGCATGTACACACATACACCACACACATGCCATATACATAAACACATACAACATATACCATGTATACATACATATACACACATCCATAGCCCATGCACATATACCCTCAGCATGAGACACATATACATACACATACAACACATACCATACACATATACATACATACATATATACCCCCACATACCACACACCATATATATATGCATGCATATATACACATACACACACACCACAGACACAGACTCCCTCAATTCTTAGTGCCCTGCCCAGCCCATGAAAAGAACCGTCAGCATCCAGGGGCCATGAGCTGCTGCCCTGCTGTAGATGATTTCTGTGGTTCCCCTCACTCTGGGGGTATTGGTATCTGGTGAATAACACAGTCCAGGTGTGGCTGGAAAGCTTTTGAAGTGGGGTGGTCCCTGGTTCCTAGGGTGGCACTTAGTGCAGGGTGTATAGACAGGTGCCTTTTGGGTAGGCTCATAGTTCCCATTCATAAATTGGGGAAACTGCTCAGAGGAGCCCCAGTGAGCCCATGAACCCCGAGGGGTTCCCCAGTTCCCCCTAAAAGTTTCTGTGGCCTCCATTCCCAGCCACAGCGAATTTATTTATTGTTTTCATTCCTTCTATAGTAAGAAAGAGCCTCTGGGATCCCCAGAGTCCTAGCTTCACAAATACAGTGCAAGTCAGTGAATTTACCCAGGCATCCCAGAATAATCTGGCCAAGCTGGTAACCAGGAAAGATCAGTGCCCCCAACCCAGCCCAGCCCCCTTTGCCTGACTGATGCATCTGTCAGTCTTAGAAGGAATTCTCTGCTCCAGCTCTGGAGCCCTGGGTCAGGGCAGACCCCTCCCCAAGGGTGGACACACAGTGCACCTACCTTAACTTGGTCCTGGCCCAGGTGGGAGCTCGGCAGGGACTCTGAGGTGACGAGACTACCTGGGTGGCTGAACACCCAGAGGGAGGGATGCTTCGCTCCTGGGCTCCCTCCCAGCAGCTCCCTGATCACATCCTCTTTTATAGAGCCAGGGTGACGTCTCCAAGTGTAAGCCCACTCTGCTGCTCTCCCTCCTCCTCGACCCTCCTGGGAGAGCACCCTGATGGCTGCCTCCGCCCCCCGGCTCTCCTGGCTGAAGCTGGCCTCCTCCCCCACAGAAGCTGTCCAGGGCTGGCTTTCGAATTCTCACTGGTTCCTTCCATCCTCTGCCACCCTTTTCCCACCCAGACCCACTCAGCTGGAGACCCCTTCTGTCCCAAACAACGTGGAAATGGACTATTTGAGCAGTGTATATGTGGGAGGGTGTCAGCGTGAACTCAAGAGCCACAGACACACCCAGAGTCTGAAGTGGCTACTGTAAGGACAGGAAGGAGAGAGGAGAAGGACACAGGCTGGCTTGGGGGGCTGCTTACCCACCACCCGCAACCCGCTCTGGGAGAAAGCAAGTTCAGCTCAGGCCTCTGACCAGAAGGCAGCTCCCGGTCTGTGTCCTGCGACCGGCGGGAAGGGGGGTTCCCTCCTTTTTCCTTCCTTCTTTCCTTCTTCCCTTCTTTTCTCAGTTACTTGCTCAGCACAGGGTTTTGAGATGAATTTAACACGACATGGTCAGATGGGTGAGACAGGTGTGTAAGCAGCTGGCTCTAAGAAAGGAGAATGAAATGGTAGCTCTATAGATGGATATACCCGGGAAGTGCTAGGGAAGGCAAACAGGTGACTTCCAGGTGGCAGCACATCCAGAGCGGCTGCACCTGGGGCCCCACCCCGTTGTCTCATGGCACCCGCCATCATACTGTTTTGCGATGCTTGGGTACAGCTCTTTGACAGCAGGGACAGGCCTCCTTCCCCTTGTACCCTCTGCACCTACCCCATTGCTTGGTACATGCAGAAAGAGCCCTCAGTAGATATTTGCTATTAATAAACGCATCTTTGCCAGTGACTCGAGTCTCTTTCTTGAGCCTAAAAGAAGTCCCTTTACCCTTGGACAAAGGGATTCCCCAAGACAGGGACTGTTTCTTTTATCAGACTGGGGGTCTCTGAAGGTAGGGGCTCCCCATACAGGAAGTTCCCCCAGCATAAGCTCTGTGGTTGGTGCTCTGTGCAGAATAATCCCGTAATGTTTGAGCAGCACTCCAACAGTGCGTAGGAGCAATCCCCACCACTTGGCTAGTGCTTACCGCTAACAGGGGCTTGCAAACGTATTGTTTCACTCAGCAGGACTATTAAACACCAGATAAAAATGAAAGCAGGACTGACCCTCATAGACCACAGTTTTGCCATGAGGAATGACGTGTGTGTGGCCTGCCCAGAGGCAGGGGGTGGACTTAACGGGCTGGAGACACCCACTTTGAGTCTCAGACACACTCATGGCTTGGGAATTTAATCTTCACTTTTCCTCCCATAAATAGAGGGTGGGGCTGTGATGTCAGCCGCAGTCTCGTCTCCCCGGGGCCCGGGTCTCTCCTCCCAGCAGTCCTGGCAACCTTTTGTGCTACTTGAGGTTCGAGGCCAGTCATTCCGCTCCATCCTTCCTTCTGGGCTTGAGGAGGTCCGGACGCGCAGGGAAGTGAGTCAGTGCCAGGGCGGGGGTGTGAGGGGGTGGTCCCCATTTTCCCTCCAGCCCCTTCTTCCAATGATCCAAGCTCAAGGAGCTCATCTCTGTCGTTCAGACCATTGAGCTGGTGCCTTGAAGCCTGCGGAACAGCTGTGGGAGCCAAGAATCATTACTCCAGACAAAGACTGGAAAGCAGACTCAATATCCAGGTTATTACTGAGCTGGCCTTGAGAGCCGGGAGCTGTGCCAGGCTCAGCTATGGGGAGGGGGCAGCGGGGGATGTGCCCAGCTGGCGGGCGCAGCCAGGTGCTGGCTGTAGGGCCCCCGGGCTCCTGAGAGAGCTCATGTTCTGTCAGGCGTTTCAGAGAAAGGGAGGGGCAGGGGCAGGCACTGGGATCACTGGCCATGCCTGCCTCCAGGACAGGACAGTCTGCCACCTGCTTTCCCTGCTGTCCTCGGCTGTCACACATCCTCTCCATGCCTGGGGTCCAGACTCAGCCAGCTCCCCAGAAACCTCAGGCACCTCCTGGCTGAGTCTCTGAGTGGAGACTCTGAATAGTCTCTGAGTCTCTGTCTCTTTGGTTCTAACAAGGAGCTACTCATTTAGGCACAACTGCTTGCGAGTCGCCTCACCACGTGTGTTCTTGTCAAGTGGAGAAGGTGCGGGGAGGAGAAGAGGAGCTGAAGGTTGGCAGACCTGGGCTAGAGGTTTGGGGGCGGGGAGGGGTCTGCTGTCCCTGGGGCAGCAGTTTTACCAGGTCCGTGTGCTTCCCCCTCCCCAAGGCACCATCACCGAGCCACAAGCCACGTGCATGATCTGCTTACCGCACTCAGGAGGGGAATGTCTGCAGTGTTGCCCAGGAAGCCAAAGACGACAGGGAAAAAGCCCCTAGGAGCAGAGGGGAGGAGGGAGGAGTCAGTGATGGCCCAGGAGGGGAGGAGGAGGGGAGCAAGGCTGAGGTCCACCAAAGGCTCAAGCTGTGGCCCTGGACACCGGGGGCAGGCTTGGTTCTGCACTCCTGTTTTTGAGAGGCAGCCAAGTGGTTAAGAATGAAGGCCCTGGGGTCACCTCCTGGGGTTCAAATCTTGGCTCTACCACTTATTGGCACTGTGTACACTTGGGCAAAGCTCTCAACATCTCTGAATGTCAGTTTCCAGCCATAAAATGGAGCTAATGATAATATCAATAGTGTCTACATTGTAGGCCCTTACACAAAGAAAGGCTGGTTTTTATTACGGTTACTCTCGTGCTTACTACCATTCTGGCCGAAGCCCTCTCCTGCTCCCTAGCCTGGGCGAGCAGGCTGCCCTAGGTGGAGGCTGTGCTCATAACTATGCTCCTCGTGCCTGGCGTCCCCTTGCACGCAGCCAGCCTTGCCTGCATCCCACTGTCAAACATCCGCAGGCAAGGCCTGATGCAGGCACGCGTGCGAGCTTCACAGGGTGTGGCGGTGCCGAAGGGGGCTGGGAAGGGAGCCCTGTTCACAGCGGATGAGGGAGGAGATTGAAAACCTGAATTCTGGCTGAGCCATCTCCTTTCCTTGAGCCTCAGTTTCCTAAGGCTCCACTGCATTCTGAGGTCCCTTATAGCCCCATTTCTCCCTTCTCCTACTGTGCTGCCACAGGTGTCTTTGTCAAGGTTTTCTTTTGGTTTGAACCACTAAATCTGCAGGGGACCCATCTTGCTCTGTCACCCAGGCTGGAGTACAATGGTGTCATCATAGCTCACAGCAACCTTAAATTCCTGGGCTCAAGCGATCCTCCTGCCCCAGCCTCCTGAATAGCTAGGACTATCGGCGCACACCACACCTGGCTAATTTTTCTATTTTTTGTAGAGACGGGATCTCACTTTTTCTCAGGCTGGTCTCAAACTCCTGACCTCAAGTGATGCTCCCGCCTTGGCCTCCTGAAGTGCTAGGATTACAGGGGTGAGCCACCGCGCCCGGTCCTAAGCTCTCAACAAATGGTAACTCTTGTCAGAATTTATTTATTTGTCTTCCCTACTAAATTGCAAGTTCCTCGGGAACTTTCTCCTTGTTTATAGTGCCACATCCCCACACCTAGCCCTGTACTTGGCATGTAGTAGGTGCTTAGTATATAATATATTCGATGATTTGAATAAATGAATAATGACATATTTGAATATTGAATAAGCAGATGGTAGACACGTGTGAGAAAATTTAGTGTCTTGAAGCCACATGACCTGATATCTCTGAGGCCCAGACCATTCAAGCCAATTGGGGTGTTTGCAAGGCTCCATGAAGCAAGCTGGAGCTCCTATGAGGACCCAGGTGTTCCTAACCCTCCACTATTTCCCACGATTGCATAAGCCATGATTCTTCCAGACCCAGTCACTGCCATCGCACCCCACCTCTCCACGGTACCCGCAGACACAGTCATCACTCCCACCCCACTTTCCGCAACACCCTTCCCTTTCTTTTCCTTCAGCTCTCCCTAGTGTTCTCTTAGATCCCACCCACCCCTCGAGGTCTGTCTTGGGTCCTGCTTCCTCCAGGACACCTCCCTGGCCTCCCCTCAGAGTCCCACAGCCCTGGCAGTGGCCACACGTCCTCACTGAGGTCCACCCTGCCTTTTACCAGGCTTGGGGCTGGCACAGGACAGGCCAAGGGGTGTGGAGCCATGAGCCAGAGACACTTGGGCCAAGTGCAGCTCTCCCACGCGCTAGTGGTGAGACCTGGGCAGGGGTGAGCTCTCTGAGTGTGGGTTTGCCTGTCTGCTGAGTAGAGAACAATCCTACAGTGGGTTGTGTGGCTGAGATGACCATTGTGAGTGTGCCTGGCAAATGTCAGCTCTCTGCCCTTCCTCTCCAGCTGGTCACTGGGACTTGAGGACAGGCCCTGTGTCTCTTCCCGGGTTGCAGGCACAGCGCTAGGAACACAGTAGGTGCTCAGTGAGTGTTTGCCAAAGGATGGGCTGATCCCGCCAGTGTGTCCTTCAGCCCCCTGCTGGAGGGGCCTCTCCAAAGCGTGAGCTGAGGCCTGTCCCCAGTTCCAACCTTCTGTGGCTCTCCTCTCGTGCAGGGCCAAGTCCCAGCTTCTGCACACGCTGCTGGGGTGATCCCAGCTACTCAGACGCCTTGGCGGGTCTGTCCAGAGTGACAGGGATTTGCACTCACCTGAACAGGCTAAAGAATCCGTAGGTTTCCAGGAACATGCCCAGGAGGGGCCAGTGCAGGAGCACGATAACCACGCCCCCCAGGAAGAAACTGGTCCCCTTGAGTTTGTGCCGCTGGAAGAAGAACGTGAAGGTCCTCCGCAGGCCGATGATGAAGGACAGGCCCGTCAGGAACAGCAGCTGTGGGGGAGGGAGAGGAGTGTGACGCAAACACACCCGCCCCGCTGGGAGTCGGGGGCTCGGGCCTGGCAGGGTGAGACGAGGCAGCTCCTCAAGACACATCAGAGGGCGCCCAGCAATGCGGCAGAACCCCAGAGCCTCAAGGAAGTCAGGCTGGCTGGGAAGAGACCAGAGGCAGGGGGATGGACGAGGAGAGCTTGGAAGGTGTCTCGTTTCCCACCCAATTCCTTAGATTCCAAACCCTCCTTCATACATGACTTCGTCTCATCGTGTCTCCCAGGGAAGATGGACAGACAGTGAGAGTCTCTCCATTTCACAAGGGGAAAGACTGAGGCCTGATGAGGACCGGCAGCCACAGCCAAAGTCACACAGAACGTTCGGGCCCCACGGCCCCTAAACTGACACTCCAGGCCTGCACTCGATGGCCCTGTCCCATCTTTGGCTTGGCTCCTAACAATCCCTTAAGAGTGCCCAGGTGCTCGTCACATTTAACTCCGGCTTTCTTCCAGCATGTCCCATGCTTCCCCTCCCCGGGTCCTTACCTTCTCTTACTGTTCCACGCCCCGGAAGTGCTTTATCTGCCTCAGCACCATTCCCTTCACAAATTCCTTTCTATCCTTCTCCAGTCGGGTGTGCTCGCTCTCCTCTAAGCCCCTTGCTTCACAGGAAACATGTTTATCTGCTTGTGACTTTGCCACTGCCCCGCCTTCCTCCGCAGCCACGCACGCACATGCTCTAACCCTGCCCTAGACAATGGGATGCAGGTGGCAGAGACCGTGTCTGAGTCATCTGCAACCCCAGGGCCTGAGAATCCAAGTGCTCAGATTCTCCACGCCAGCAGTCCGTCTGCGGTCCGTCTCCTGCAACCCTCATGTGCCTGGGCACAATGATGTCTGGCCCCTGGCTGGGCATGATCTACGTGAACTTGGGGCTGGCTCTGCTGGCAACACAGACCTCAGGAGGGTTGGGGCAGGGGAGTACACGGGGCTGGGGGACTCACGTTTCCGAAGGCCAGGAGCACCGAGTCAAAGTACAGGAGTATCCCGAAGAGGATGAAGAAGATGCCAAAACCGGTGATGCCCACGCCAATCTCTGCAACGGGCAGGGAGGTAGTAGGGTGGAGTGGGCTTTGGAGGCAAAACTTTTCCTATCAGCACAGGACAGGCACCCTCTAGGGGGTGGCTCCCTTTCCATCCAGGAATCTCAGCTTCCCTGCTCACAGGGGGTGGTGGGATGGAAGGGACAGGAAGGATGGAAATGAAGGTGTGCCTGGCACCTGGGCACCCTTCTGGCCTCTTCTATACACGATGGCCCTGGGGAGAAGCTGGCGCTGCCCTCACCGCTTTATACTCTCAAATGCTACATTATCTAGATCAGTGTTGAGCTGAACACAACCCTCTGCCTCCTCTGTTCCTGCCTCTGCAGCTGAGAACCACTGGAACCCAACCCCCACCCGGGGCAGAAGGGTACCTGAAAACTCCGCACTGCCAGCCCCAGAGAGCCTCAGGACCGCCCAGTTGACCCGCTCTTTTCCCAAGAGGCATGCCTTCCGGGACAACCTCATCACTGTCCCCTTTCTCCTCCAAACTGCCCCATCCCCAGCACTCAGGTACTGACCACTCACACTTTATTGGGAAAATAGAAGTCATCAGTCAGGAATGTGGTCATCCTCCCACATGGGGACCCACTCCCCAACCTGCACCTGCTCCCATTCTCCTCCCTTCTGCAGCCAACACCCTGGCTCCCACCCTCCACCTCTCATTTTGGCCCCAGTGGTGCTGGGCAATTCTGCTGAGGACCCTGACAGGGACATCCCCACCTTCATTTGCAATGTGTCTCAGGGCATTCTTCGAAGCTGCAGGAGTTCACTCAGAGCCAATGAACACAGCACAGAAGTGCAAGACATTAAGGCCCCCTTGTTTGGTCAAGGGCTACATTTTTGACATTTTGATACATATTATCTCTCCCCGCAGGAAGAGTTAATGCAATACAGGATATGAAGTCCCTTTTCCCTTAACCCTTTCCATCACACAGAATTGTTAATTTTACTTATCTTTGCCACTATGATAGTCGACAAATGAAAATTCACTGTGTTCTTCATTTAAAAATTATTATACATTAAATTTTTAAATTTTAAATTGTGGTAAAATGCACATAAAACATAAAATTTACCATCTTACCATTTTAAAATGTCCAGTGCAGTAGTATTAAGTACACTCACATTATTGTGCTGCCATTACCACGCCCTGTCTCCAGAATTCTTTTCCTCCGCAAAACTGAAACTCTGTACCCATTAAACAACTCCTCATTCCCCCTCCCACTGGCGCCTGGCAAGCACACTTTCACTTTCTGTCTCTGTGACTCTGACTACCCTCTGAACCTCATATAACTGGAATCACACAATATTTGTCTTTCTGTGATCATCTTATTTCATTTATCATAACATTCTCAAGGTTTCTCCATCTTGCAGCATGTGTCATAATTTTCTTCCTTTCTAAGGCTGAATAAATAAGTCCTTTGTATATTATGTATACACTACATTTTGTTGATCTACTCATCTGTTGATGGACATCTGGGTTGCTTCTCCCTTTTGGCTATTGTGAATAATGCCACTATGAATATGGGTGTGAAAAATCTCTCTTCAAGACCCTGCTTTCCATTCTTTTGGGTACCTACCCAGAAGTGGAATTGCTGAATCAATGGCAATTATATTTTTAATTTTTTGATTTTCTATTTTCCATAGTGGCTACACCATTTTACATTCCCATCAATAATGCACAAGGATTCTAATTTCTCCAGATTCTTGCCAACAATTCTTCTGTTTTTTTGATAGTAGCCACACTAATGGGTATGAGGTGGTATCTCATTGTGGTTTTGATTTGCATTTCCCTAATGATGAGTGATGTTGAGCACTTTTTCCTGTGCTTGTTGGCCATTTGTATATCTTCTTTGGAGAACTGTTTAAGTCTTTTGCTCATTTTTATTTTATTTTTTTAAGACAGAGTCTCGCTGTCACCCTGGGTAGAGTGCAGTGGCGTGAGTATAGCTCACTGCAACCACAGACTCCTGGACTCAAGTGATCCTCTTGCATCAGTCTCCTGAGAAGCTGGGACTACAGGCGAGAAACACGACACCTGGCTAATTTTTCTATTTTTAGTAGAGACAGGATCTCGCTCTTGCTCAGGCTGGTCTTGAACTCCTGAACTCAAACAATCCTCCTGCCTCAGCCTCTCAGAGTGTTAGGATTATAGGCATGAACCACCAGCCCTTTGCCCATTTTTAAATCAGGTTATTGTTTTTGTTGTTGAGTTGTAAGAGTTCTTTACACATTTTGGATATTAACACCTTATCAGATATATAATTTGCAAATATTTTCTTCCATTCTGTGGGTTTCCTTTTCACTTTGTCGATTGAGTCCTTACATGCACAGGAAGTTTTAATTTTGATGTAGTCTGATTGATCTATTTTTTTCCTTCAGTTACCTGTGCTTTTGGTGTCATATCCAAGAAATCATTGCCAAATCCAGTGTCATGAAGATTTCCGCTGTGTTTTCTTCTAAGAGTTTTATAGTTTTAGTTCTTACCTTTAGGTCTTAGATCCATTTAAGTTAATTTTTGCATATGGTATAAGGTAAGGGTCCAACTTCATTCTTTTGCATATATATATAGCCAGTTTTCCCAACAACGTTTGTTGAAAAGACTGTTCTTTCCTTATTGAATGGTCTTGACACCTTTGTTGAAAATTTTACTGGACTTGTTAACTAACACCTTAGAATCGATCCTCATAACCTCTATGAAATTGGCATTATTACCACGTTTTTACAGGTAGTTGTTAAAAGTAAAGGGGAAAATTACTCTGGTTGTTTATAGGCAGAACTGTAAAAAGAAAATCAAGATTATTCAACTAGAGTTACTGGCTAAATTTTATTTACAACTGAAAGAAAATCAAACAAGACAATCATTTTCTGGGTAGTTAATCCTTTATAATCTGTTACTGCACAGATTTTAAGACGATTAGGATCAATTCCAATACAGAAATAAGGTCAAAGTTCTCCTCTAAGTCACTAAAAATATAGAGATGAGATTTATCATTTAAATTATAGACCAAAACCTCACTCAATTCATAGTCCAGTAAAATGCCATTTTCACTGGGTCTCACTCTTGGCAGAAACCGGATTTTGTTAGGACCCAGGGCAATGTCATTTTTTTCAACACATCACCCAGCTGCCCAGAATCCATTTTCTACTAATGGCGGATTCCTCCTGTTTCTGACAAACCTTCATGATCTATCTGCCGCTTCCCCCTGCCTGCCTGAATTAAATCCCTGAGAACCCAGGACAGCTGGGCAGATTACAGCCCCACAGGCCATTATGGAAGGTATGGTCTTCCTTCCACACTGCATGACATTTCTATCCTCAGAGACAGTAAGTCGAGGATCTAGAAGCACAACTGCCTTAACTGTCATGATGATTTTGTGTAGGCTAGGATATTGTGGAGAAAGACCACAACTGTATTTGTCTAACCTGAATGATAAAGGTGTTTTAAATTTTTATGCTTGTTATAAAATATGTTATTAGCCTACACCTGCCATAAAAACATCTGTCATTGATTCCAGTTCTGACTACGCACCCTTCCCTCTCTCTCCCTTAGACGTTTTTGTGTGGAAACATAATATGAATATTTTATTGGGTTTTTATTTTGTTTTGTTAAACGATCCATATGTCCATCCTGTACCCGCTTAAGAATAGCCTCACACTCACTTTGTAGAACCAGTGTGTTTATCAAATTTACACCTTTACGTCTTCCCTCCTATATGGCGCTTTCTTCTTCTGCAACACTGATGCTGGCACGCATAGTCATCGCCCTTCCGACTTGTTTAACACTCTTCTTCAAGGGCTGGTGCAATTCGAGAATTTTCCTGTGATGGGGCAGCCTTCTGTATGAGCCACACTTAGTGCTTCCAGCGTTCAGGGCAACACAAAACCTCACAGAAAAGAGGAGAAACTGTGTTTCTCGCACACAAGCTTCAGACCTTCCTGCGCCTCTCGCTTCCGGATTTCGGTCAAGTCACCCAGCCGGGGCCTGCTCCTCCAGGCAGCAAGCGTGGCGGAGAGCGCGGGGAGGGCCACGTCGCAGAGACGCTACCCGGAGTGACAGGTGTGCCGCGGCGCCCGAGATCCGCACAGGTGGGGCAGCGCGCCCCCTGCTGGAGGCGGCCACGGCTGTCCCAGCTACGCCCCCAGGAAGCCTCTGGGAGGCGAAGGTCCCGCTTCAGAGAGGCCTGGCTCTCCAGGGCGCCACCTAGTGGACAGTGGAGCCCTCCCCAGACCTCAGAGACCGACCAGCTTAGGTCTCCCGGGCAAGACGCTCAGGGGCTGCGCTGACGCCCTGCTTAGCTCCTTGCCCTGCAGCTCCCGAGCCGCTGCCAAGAGCCCACAGCTTGCAGCCCGATGTAGAAGAGCCAGGCTTCCCCAGCTCCCCACTTTGTAGCTCGCGTTAACGATGCTACAATGTCTTTCTTGTTCCAAAAGGGCAGCTACAGCTCCAAGAAAGCATCGTATGGAGCCAGCAGATGGGTCCCTCTGCTCCCAGGCTGTGCAATCAGTCTCAAAACGTCATTTGATTTTTTTCTTTTCCTTTTGCTTTTTATTTAAACAATCACAAATGTACGGAAAAGTTGCAAGTACACTACAAAGAATCCTTTTTCCTGACCTATTTGAGAGTAGTTGTCACCTGATAACTTATTGCCCCGGAATACTTTGTGTGGTTTCCTTTTTCTCTCCTAGGTAGCCAAGATACAACTACCAAAATTGGGAAATTGATGCTCATACATGACTATCCTCTAAGCCTCAGACCCCACTCAAGTTGCATCAGTTGTCTCAATAATATCATTCATAGGAAAAGAGTCCAGCTCACCGTCATGTGTGGCATTGAATTGCCATGTGCCTTTAGTTTCTAAGTCTGGAAAAGTTCCTTGACATGACCTGATACTTTGGAGGACTTGGGCCAGCTATTTTGCTGCTGTCCCTCCATTTGGCTTTGTCGGATGTTTCCTCACCACTCGATTCAGGTTATGCACTTTAGGCAGAAATAGCAACAAGATGCTGTGTTCTTCTCCTTGCATCCTGGTAGGTGATGCGTGATTTGAATTTGCCCCACTACTGATGATGTTTCTTGACTCTTAAGGTGGTGTCTGCCAGGTCCCCCCACTATAAAGTTATTCTCCACCCCCTACCCCTACCCTGCAGGGATGCCCCTCACCCTGCTTTGGCTATGACACGGTGCACCAGACCACCCCCAGTGGGGGCTCTGACATCCCACTCTGGGTACCATAGCCCCCCAGCCCCACCCCGCCACTGTCTGTTCCACCTGATGGTTTGAAGACTGAATTGTTCAGGAAGAGGAAGGAAGAAAATGAAAAGAGGAAGGACTTTCATTCACTTTTCAAAATTAACAACAGTGGTTAACAGAATCATGAACACGCTGTGCCAGGCACAGTCTAAGCACTTTAGGTAGGTTAATTCATTTGATTTTCATAACTACCTGTGAGGTAAGTACTGCTATTAGCCCCATTTTACAAACAAAACTGAAACATAGAGGTTAGTCACCTGCCAGGGCACACAGCCAGCAGCTGGCAGAACCAGGGTTTGAACCCAGCCGTCTGGCTCTAAAAAGTGGCTTTAACCAACCTAGTCGAGTTTACTTTCACAGAAACTGCTCTTGCATCAGCCATTAATGACCTCCATGCTGCCAAATCCGACGGACAGGCATCAGTCCCCATCTCTCAGCGCCCACCACGTCCTTGCTGGAACAGCCTTGCTCCACGCTGCCTTCCTGACTGGGAAAGGGCTTCTCTAGCTGTGCTAGTGTCCTCTGCTGCTCCTGCTTCTCTCTTCCTCTTGGGATTTGAATTGTTCGGGGCTGGGAACCAACTCACTTCTTGTCCTGTTTTCACATGTATCCCCATGTCTTTGAATATCTCTGTGTTCTGACAGTGTTGATGTTTGTCTCTCTAGCCGGGGCCTCCCTGCGAGCTTCCGAGCCCACACCCAGCCGCTTACGTGGCACATCTGCCTGCTTTCCTCTCAGGCATCTTGAACTCGACAGGTCCCAAACAGAGCTGTTTATCAGTATCTTCCTTCCTTCAACCTGCACCTCCCTTGTTTTTCCCAGCTGAGTAAAAATGTCACCACTCAATCCACAGCTGGGTTTTATTGCTGCTTCTTCCAAAATGGATCTTGAAAGCTGTCCAGTTCTCTCCATTCTTACCACTTAATTCCCAGCCACCGTCATCTCTTTCCTGCACTCCTGCAACAGCTCCCATTAGCCTCCTGCTTCATTGTTTTTTTGTTTGTTTGTTTGTATTTTTGTTTTTAGAGACAGGGTTTTGCTCTGTCACCCAGGCTGGAGTGCAGTAGGGAATGATAGCTCACTGCAGCCTTGAACTCCTGGGTTCAATCAATCCTCCATCTCAACCTCCCAAGTAGCTGGGAATACAGGCATACATGCACCACCACACCTGGCTAATTTTTCTTAGTTTTGTACAGATGGGGTCTTGCTATGTTGCCCAGGCTGGTCTCAAACTCCTGGCCTCAAGTGATCCTCCTGCCTTGGACTCCCAAAGCACTGGGATTACATGTGAGCCACCACCATGCATGGGCTCCTGCTTCATTCTTGCACCCTCCCAGTCCTTCTCCGCACAGTGCTCCAGGGTCTTAAAACACAATCACATCACATTAGTGTGCTGCTTAGCATCCTTCATGCTGCCCCCTGAGCTTAGAATGCAGCAGAGGCCTCTTGTCACACCATGGCACAGCAGCCCTGCCTGACAGAGGCTAGGCCTACCTGTCCTCTGTCATCCTCTGCCACTGTCACTCCTGCCTGCCGTGCTCCCACCACACTGCTCTTCATTGCCTCCATGTGAGCCTTCCTGCCTCGGGGCCTTTGAACGTGCAGTTTCCTTGTTCAGAACACCCTTCCTCCCACTTGTTACCTGACAAATGCATGCTCATGCTTCAGGTCTCAGCTCAGTTGTCGGTTCCTCAGGGAAACCTAGTCCACACTCTGTCCCCTGACCTAAATCTGGCTCCCTCATTTCTCTCTCTCACAGGACTTACTTAACGCATTCTTCACAGGCTTATCACATTTGGTCAGGGTATATTTGCTTGCAGGCTAATTGGTTCGCTACACTGTCAGCATGCCCTGGCTCGGGCCTCAGCCCTCTTTTCTATTTTATCCCCCAGGTCAGTGGTTCCCAGCCAGCAGCAGGCGGCAGGGGGTGGAGAATGAGGGAGGACGATTTTGTTCCCAGGGGATATTTGGAAATATTTGGAGACATTTTTGATTGTCACAATTTGGGTGGGAAGGCGGTGTCCCTGGCATGTAGTGGGTGGAGGCCAGGGATCCTGCTAGAATCCTATATCGTACAGAACAGCCCCCTGCAGCAAAGAATTATCCCACCCCAAAATGTCAGTAGTGGGGAGGCTGAGAAACCGTGCCCTAGGTGGTTTCATGGACTGTCATTGTTTGACATACCATTTATATGGAGGCAACTTCCAAATTTCTCCCTCCAGCCCAGGTCTCTACCTGGAACTCCAGACTCCTACTGCCAACTCAGGAGCAGGAACTGTTAGCTGCCTACTTGACATCTCACCCAGATGTCTAACAGCACAAGCAAATGGCTAAAACCCAGCTCCTGCTTTCCTTCCTACTCAACCCTTCCAGGATAAAAATATAGGAGACGTTCTTGACTCTTCTTTCTCTGACACCCACATCCAACCCATCAGCAAGCCCTGTCTGCAGTTTCCTCAAGACAGAGCCAGCGTGGAGCACTCCCCAGCACCTGCCCGCCAACACCCTGGTCCTCCGCCGCCTGTCGCTCGGGACTGGCCTCCCTGCTGCTCCCCTCACTCTCTGTAGCCTGTTCCCAACCCAGCACTCAGAGTGATCTTTTAAACATACAGATAGAGCTTCTCATGCCTCTGCACAAAACCCTCCAGTGGTTTTCCATCTTATGTAGATAAAAACAAAGTCCTTACCATGGCCTGTAAGTCTCTATGTGGCCTGACCCCTCAGGGACCTCCCTGATCCGAACTCTTAAAGTCTAAGAGTCTAAATTAGACTCTCCCCTCTGCTGGCTTCACTCTGGCCTCCTTATTCTTCTTCAAACACCCCAAGTATGCTAATGCCTCAGGGCCTTTGCACTGTCTGTCCCCTCCTCCGGGAACATTTCCCCTCCAGATAGCTGCATGGCTTTGCTTCCTCACTCCCTATAGGTCTCTGTATGCAGGGCACCTTCCCTGAGCACCCCATATAAAACGGCAGCCCCTCCTACCCCGAACTCCATAGCCTCCTTACCCGTTTTATTTCTGTCGGGAGGACTTACTACCAACTGACATACTACATAGTTATTTCTTTATCGGTTAACTACCTGTCGCCCCTCTCTAGAATGGAAGCAGGGAATAACATCTGTTTCATTTGCTGTTGTATACTCCATGCTCAACACAGTGCTTGGCACATAGCAGTGAATGAAAGAATATTACCACCCGTTCAACAGATGAGAAACCAAGGCTCAGAGGCTTTAAGTAACTTACCCAAACCAAGCCCACAGAGCTACAGGGATTCCCACCAGCCCAGACCTGTTGGCTACCTCCCACCCCTTCCCCAGGGGAAGGGAGAGGATGTTTAGGAGTGAGAATATGGTGGTTTGGGCAAGGAGTAAAGTGTAGTTTCCCTTGGGCCAGAGGAGACATTGAGGGTTTGTAGGGAAAGATGTCTGAGTGGGCAGAGGCCTCCTGAGTCCAGCTGTGTGGCATCCCAAGTCTAAGAATCCTGGACTGGAAAGAGGTCAGCTTGGCTGGTGAACTTGCCAGTTCCCCCAGGCACCAGCCTCTGGCTACCTGTGGCCCAGGGCAAGGCAGGGGAACCGCACCCCACCCCGGGGCCACTGCCTTGAGGATGCCAACAAAGCAGCTCCCAGCCCCTGGCTCCAGAGGTCAGTTTGTAGGTTCCCCAGAGACAGGGAGCCCGGCTGGGAGGGGCACGGCTCCACCCACCCGAGTCTGCATCCCCATGGCAGCCCCGCTCCCTCCAAGCCCTGGTCATTCCACTCACTCTGCCAGTCGGTGATGGAGATCATGCTGCACTCTGCCTGGGGGGCCTTCCGGCTCAACGCTGGCAGGTGGGGAGCGGCCTAGGGGACCGAGCCTGTACATGGTCATGGGAAGCTGACCCTTGGTAAGTTGTGAAATGAGCCTCTGGTAAATCATTAACTCCCCCTCCAACCCCGCCCCCCAACACACACATGGACCCTTAAAGTCATAGCCTCCCTCCTCCAGTTTGTCTCAGAGGATACTGCTCCCTCCACTCACCCCATCCCCCAGACAAGACAGTGCCTGCCTGACCCTGTACACGCACCCCCATGCCCTGAGGCTGAGTTCAGGGGTTCCCATGTCCTCAACAAAACTTGCATTGTATATGGAAGAATGGGGGTCCACGTGCCCAGGTCCCTGGGAGTGCCCAGCTTCCTTGCTTGGTTTGGTGGAGTGTGTGGGAAGAGTTGGAATCTGTGCATCTCTTTGGAAATGTACTAAATTCATCTTGAGAGTCAAATTTTTCCTTGTTATTACACATGCTGGACGGTAGGGGGCGATGAGCAACTGAGTCAAACCCGTTGCTGACCTAATGGCTGAGCAGGATTCGGTTAAATCAAGAGCAAAAGTGCCACAAGGGAGTTAGACACAAGAGCTTCGACCTCCTTTCCCCCAGTGGTGTCCAGCTTTGGACTGTGAGGTTGAGCTATGGAAGACAAAGCCTTGAATTTGGGCTTCGAGTAGGGCCGGGCAACGCAGGAGGCCTGGTTCTAGTCTACGCACCAGCTGTGCAGACATGGGTGCATCCTTTCCTGCTCTGTGGGGAAAGAAGGGGGCAGTCAGCCCCCAATATCCCCTTTCCCACTGCAGAGCAGTGCTTCTCAACATTGTGAGGGCAGCGTCCCCTCTGTAATGTCTCCTCTACCCAGAAATGAAGTCCACAGATGACATGACTAATCTACACACATCATTTTAACAACTCAAATAAAGATAACTATAATAAGTGACAGAAGAACAATTTATAATAAAACACAATGTCTCATAATGTAGAAATGCTCAGAGAAGACTTACTGGAAGACATAAGTAGTATAGATTGCCTGCATCTATGTATAATACTTAAATTTGAATCGAAGACTAGAGCCAATCTGTGCAAAAACAAAACCAAAAACCACACACATGCAAGAAAACAAGAGTAGTTGGGAGTGAACACTAGAATAAAAGCTGTTAGGTAAGTAATAACAGACCAGATGTACTTGCATATGATAAGAGAAAGAGGAAAAATCGCCTTAATTGAAATAGGGACGGCGTAGCAGGGCACATTGCAGAACGCAGGTGGAGGTAAGGAGGGAGTATGGTGAGCGTGCAAAGGAACGGGTCTTACGGACGCGCGTGTTGTCGGAATGGCTCCCGCGGAACCGGGTCGTGATGGAATATCACAGACACACAGATCCCTGCCTTGAGCTGCCATCACATGTTGAGATAAAAGTCTGTCTGCAGGACCTTATAAAGCCTTGGCGATGACATATTTCCAATGAGCAATGGGGGATGGAGGATGGATTGGGAGGAGAAAGGGATTAGAGCAGTTTAGAGCAATTGCGTCTGGGCTCTAGGACAACGACAGGCAACTCCCCCAACATTTCCGCGTCATCCCGGCAAAGTGGGTATTCATCCTTGGGCTGCAAAAAACTTTAAAATATAAAGGATGGCAATACTATGAAATCGTTTCTAAAAACTTTTATTAAAGAGATACCATGAGATCGCCTGCATTTCAGGTATCTCTGTTTTCATGGTGTTTGGTTCTCTCAAATCTCTTCTGTTAAGTATTTTTAGCCTCTGCCAATTCAGTAATACCCTACTGATTGGAACTGTTTTCGATCAAATATGTACTAGTTTACATCTTATAATACACAGTGTAGACAATGCATGGAATAGATTATTCAATAATTTTGAGACAATGTCTTCATTCCATTTATGTTTCTTCTCTATAATAACCATCTAACTTCCTGAGTTATTCATGAAATTTGTCTCTAAAAGCTTATAAAAACTGTTTACTGTTATTATGAGCTGAAGTCCCACCAACCTGGGCTTATTCCTGTGGCACATTCTAAAGCTGTGCAGGATATGGGATAATCCTTTGCTTTAGAAATCTGTCCTGTGTGTTGCAGTCATTAAATGCCAGGGAGAGTTGTGTCCCCTTATCATCCAGACAACCTAATACCCCTTAGAGGACAGTCTCACCCCCAGTGAAAAAACTGGTAGGTTAAGAGCTCAGGCTCTAAAGGCAAAGAGCCCTGGGCTCCGACCTAGCTCAGGGGACCTGAGGCATTTTATTCACGCTTTCTATGCTTCAGCTGCTTGGATGATAACAGTCCCCACCACATAGAGAGAGCATGAAGATTAGTGAATAAATCCAGGGAAATGCATAGAACTGGCACCTGGCACGTGATCAGCACTTAATGAGCCATTGTTATTACTGGTACTACCCTAGTATAGTTATAACAATCACTATTGCTATTATTAATATTACTATTATTAGTATACAGTTAATATATTGCTGTATGAAAGACTTCTGCTCTCATCTCAATTGTGGTTCTAAACTGCTCCCCCAGTGTATAACATAGCATCCCCCAGCCCAGCCTTGGAACCCACCTGTGAGCTCAGAACTGCAATCTCATGGAACTGGGCCCTGCTGGCCTGATTCTCTGAGTACTGGAGCTGAGCCCAGAGGGGCTGTCCATCGTCCACCCTCCCGGAGAGGGGCCCTTTACAGGGACAACCCCAGGATGCAGGATGGAGACTCTGGAAGGCTGGGACTGGTCCTCACCTCAGCAGTCTTGTGGCCACCGTGGGGAAGAGGTGGGGCAGTGCCTCCCTGGGGTTGGTGGCACAGAACTAGGCCGGGGAAGAACTCCTCGGGGGCTGGATGGCAAGGGCCCTGGCAATGTCTCCAGCAACAGCAATGGAACTGGTGCAGGAGGAGGCCTGGAGAACCTTCTCCCTCTCCCCTCATCGTGCCCCTGCCGGTGGCCAGGGGCCTTCACAACATCACTCCTACTTCCTCACATTTGGAAATGAATTCAAGTTTTCCAACTGTTTTTCGTCCATCTTCTCATTTGCCTTTCTTGAGAGCTCCATAGATGGTGGCTAATATCCCCAGTTTACAGACAAGAAAACGGACACTCGTGAACTGTAGTGACTTGTCCAATCTTCCTGTAGCTGTTGGTGGCCAGGAGACGCCTTCTCTCACAGCCTTCCCAGTAACAGTCCCAGCAACGCCGTGAACTCACCCTGGAGGCTCGGGATGGAGTGGGCTGGGGTGGGGTCTGGCGTGGCCCGGTGCCCTGGCAGCAGCAGAGTCTGAAGCTAGTCTGCCTGCCTGGTCCCACCAGGCCTCTGTTCAAGAATAAACACGTGATTGCACAGTTATAGAGCACCGCTCCTTAAAGGACATCCTGCCTGTTGCTTTTTCATTTGTGTTTCTCAACTACTATCCCCTTTTCCAAACCCACACTTGGCCTGATCAGGGGTTGCTCTGGACCGGGAGGTGGAGTGGGCGGGCACCCGCTACTGTCGTCTGTGGAGAGGAGGAGCCAGCCCTAGGTCATGGATGCAGTGACGCCAGTGGTGCTCTGTGGTCTCATGTTCCGCCTCCTCACCAAGGCCCTGCCTGGCTCTGCCCAGATGGAGGCTGCAGGTAAAGGCTCAGCCTCCAGAAAGCAACACGTCCTCCAAGACACCTTCCCCTGCCCCACACGTCTCTGTCTCGGGCCCACATCTAGTCCTGACTCTCCTGGTTCACAAAGGACATCAGGGTTTATAGCTTTCCTGGGGAAGTTACAAAATCCAAAATCGAGTCATATTTAAAAAACAACCACCGCTCTGCTAGCCCTTAGAGATGAGAAGAGGTGTCCAGAATTCAGCATCCGCTATCAAAGCCAAACCAATGCAAAATCAGGAACTGGAGCAAACTTGCTTTCTCCTCTCCCCTCCTCAGTTTTCTTCTCTGTCTTGAACCGTCCCTCCCTCCGACAACCTGCAGAAGCCCAGCTGAGGTCTGCCACTAACCCAGGCTCACCTTTCCTCCCCACGACCCAGCCCGTAGAATTTACAGGGCTTTCTGACTTATTCCTCACAGAGATTTCAAGTTGAAAAGCTCTAATAAAGTCCTTCACACCGAGTATCAGTAACTGATAACCGCTAAATACCTGTCAAGAGAAATAAACCAAAGGGACGGAGGCTGAATGAGAGTTGGGGTGGTCGTTCTGGTACTTTCCACCAAATCATACACCTTCTTGTAAGGCAGCAACGAGGAATAGCTAGGAAATCGTTTTGTTCTCCTACCACCCTACCCTTTGTCTCAGAGGCAAACCAAGGGGACTGTAGCAGGGCCCAAAGTATCTGATACTTGCGTTGTGCAGGAGCTCAAGATGAGCTTTGATCTGGGGTCCTCAGGGCTGAAAGGGTGGCCCTGGTGTCGGTAGCGCACCCCCAGTCCCCAGCTCGTGGGGAGGGGGTCCGGCAGCACAGGCTGAGGCGCAAGGGGGGAGGGGTGACATGACTTGTACCCATTCCAGCTCCTCAAACCCCCTCCCCCTTTCCGGCTGAGCCTGTAAGTTGTCACGGACCCCACGGGCAGCAATGGACACGGAGTGGGAGACACACGCCACATGTACAAACCATTCATTTTATTTCCTGTATCGGGTTCATACAAACTTGCAAGATACAAATGCAGAACTCACTGGGATTCTTCAGTTTCCTAAATCTAAAACCGCTGCTGCCGGGAGGAAGAAGCAAACTGTCACCTGCGTCACCCAGGTGTGTCTCCTCCCCAGGGAAGGGGGACGACGGCTAGAAAGATGCTAAGGGGATGCTATGGCTGTTTGGCCCCCCAACAGAGATGCCTTCTATTTAACCTTAACTCTCCTTCTAAGGTCACTTTTATACTAAATAAAGACACTGAGATCATAAATTTCCTTGTATGGTTTATTGTCTAATACTACCAAATCAAATTGGCCCCAATATGTGCATAAATAGATACGTATATATATAATATTTTTCCTTAGTTTTAAGAGCTGCCAGGTGGAGGGTGCTGGATGGGGAAAGGAATTGCTTCCCTCTTGCTGTGGTCAGCCCTGCCCCAAGAACATGCCTCTCGCAAAGGCAGGAGAGCTAGTGCGCAGCTTGTGACTGCGGCAGATCTTTAAAGTGACAGTAGCAATATTTGATTGCAGCCTCTTGGTTATTTATCAGGGAGGTAATGTGCTAATCAGGAAGGCCCTGGATGAATAACCAGGGCTTCCCCAGTGGGTTACTTAGCCCTGGGCCCCCGTCTGGGCCCCCGTCTGGGCCCTTTCATTCCTAGCAAGATGCTCCAGACTGGAAACACGGTGCCAACACATGCCGGCCTGGAGCTCTGTGCTAAAACTCTTGATTTCAGATCTGGACAAAGATTTCCACCCTGCCCAAACCCTTGCAAGGCAAGGGCCCCCTTGCCTATTGTGACGGTTGCTGAGCAGTTTGGAAGGCTGAGCTGGCTCAGTTCAGCACCCCTGGCAGCAGTTGCCAGAACACAGTCCCGAGGGCTTCTTGGGCAAGGCTGAGATGTCACATGGTCTGCAGGACCCTCCTCAGCTTGGAAGCTGATTTCACAGTCTGGATGCCAGACCGAGGTACCATCCACTTAAGAACACCCCCAGATCAAGGTACAAGGTCACAGAGGGAGACAGATGCCATAGATGTGACCCAGACCAGAGAGGGAGGGACCAAGCAAAAAAGTATGAGAAGCCCAAAGAGCTATGTGTTGGCACTAAAGGACCAGAGATGGCAAAGGGGCTCCCAAGCTGCTTCCTCTGGGCTCTGCACCATCTCTTGGGTCCCTCAAGAGCATCCTCAGCACTGCCATTAGACCGTTTGTCCTTTCCAGCAGGCCGAGGAACAGGGGTGGCCCGGCAGCCCGTCTGGGGAGCATGTGTGTCTGCACGGGCATCTTCTGTGTGCACAACGTGCACAGTTCCTTCAAGAGGATTCACATGACAACCCTCCGAGGGTCATCAAGAGCTGACAGTGTCATCAGATCCTTAGACCAGGATGTCCAAGGGAACACCCTGCCCTGGCAAGGTGCTCTCCAGGGGAGCTCTGGGGACAGTCCTTTGCCGACTGGGGAATAGGGAGGAAGGAAGGCGCTGGAGCAGAGGGCAGGGCGCAGGGTTGGGACCTAGAGGCAGCTGCCCCAGGCTCCTCACATCCTTTGCCAATTCCATTCGGACATTGACACTTTGAAAATAGATTTGCTTTTTTAACAAAAGCGTAAAATAGATTTGTCTTAAAATAAGTCTTTCTTCTCCCCTTCTTTGGATCAAAAAGGCAAGGGGTATAGCCTGGGTACACCAGGAATGGTATGGAAAATAGGGGAGAGAAAACAGGCCTGGGCAGGAGCTGTAGGAAAGGATCAGACGTTACAAACAAATGTATATATTACATATATATCTATAATATGTATAATCTCCAGAAAACATATATTAAGGCATGTAAAGCAACATAAAGAGCCAGCTTTATGAAATAAGAGATGGCAGAGAGGTGGCAGAGGCGCAGACACTATTTCTTGGTATTTCACATGTATTTCTAAAAATATTACTTAAAAAACGGTGAGACAGAGGAAGGGGCAGGCATGGAAGGCTCTGGACACTCTGTTTCTTGTAGAGGAGGAAGGTGTGGGGAAAGAGGGAGAGAGGGTGACCTGGCAGCCAGTCCCACCTGCCAGGAAGAGAAAGGACGGATATGGGTGCTGACGCTGGGAAGATGGGAGATATAGCCAAAGGTCATGTCCAGGGAACCTGCTAGAAGTGGAGATCAGTGGAATCCTCCCGGTCCATAATCCCTCAGAAGCACGAGTATATCCTAAGCACCTAGAACAGTGCCCGACACATACAAGGTGCACGATAAATATTTGTTGAGTGAATCGTCATCTTTACTTGCATATGAACCAGTAACTGTCCCAGCCATGAAGGAGTGGAGCAGAATTGGTAGAAGATAAAGCAGTTGTTCTTGGGGACCACTCAAGGCCAGGCTGAAGTCTCTGGGCAGGAACTCTGCAGTGAGCAGGCCTGGGGGACCCAGGCGTCCTCAGCCTCACTCTCCTTCTTCCTCTCTGGCTGCCACATGTCAAGGTGGGTGGGGCAGAAGAAGAGTGTACTTTGCTGTTCTGTCTCTTCCCCACCGGTCTCCCTGGCTGGGTTGACTGTGAGAGCGCCAAGCCTCACCTGGTCCTCACCTGGGATCCTGGGATCAGGGGTGGGGCCCTGGAATCGGAACTCCTAGATCAAAGCCTCATTCCCCCTCCCGAGGCACACTCTCAGCTGGCCCACTGCACATTCCAGAGGGAACAGGGAAAAAACATTTCATGAAACTGGTTAGGTAAGTCCCCAAGGCTGACCAACCCTACATAAGACAAGTTCTCCTCTCCACCTCTCACCCCAGGATGGGGACGCAGGCACAGACCCCCAAAGAGCCATTTCCCAGGCTGTCGCTCCCCACCCCCTTCACTCCATACCTGGGTCCCCACACCAAGCACTTCCACTGAGGCCACCATGGGCTCCACTGGTGGATCCTCCTGGTGGTGAGGTGGGGGAGCAGAGGTGACAGTCTGGCACCGCACTGGGCACTAACCTAAGGCTCCACCTGGGGACACCAGTCCCACACCCCTTTCCATTTCCCTCCTTTCCTCTACACTTGCCAAAGTGTCCTGCTGCCTCCCCTCCGCCCTCGCTCCAAGGATCTCTCCCCCTCTCTTTGCTCTGCTGCCAACCTGCCCTCAGACGCTGCACAGACCTGCTGTTCTCTAGCCACAGCCAGCACTGTCCCCTCTGGGAGCTGAGAAGCTTCTCCTCATCTTTCATCACCTTGTCTTTGGCTCAAGCAGGGTGGTCAGTGTCCACTGGACCCCAGAGGAGCACCCAGAGCAGAGATGGGGCAGAGCCCTGGGTACTCGGGGGCGGTGGGGTGGGGCTGGTGGGGCGGAGCTGACAGCAGGTGCTGCCCTTGGTGTCCAGTGGGCTCCAAGACGCAGACTGTCCATCTCCTCTTCACCCCTAGTCCTGACTACGATAGCCAAGGGTGTGTTCTCCACCAGGGCACGTTTTCCATCAAGGAACGTTCCAGTAGGGTCACCACAAATCCAGCCAGAGCGAGGCTGAAGCTCCCGGTGACTCAGGCGTTAGTGAGGATGGCGCTCCCCACCTGCCACCTCAGGTCCTGGCCTAGGACCGCGGTATGAGTTGCGAGGGCTTCAGGACCGGGCGCAGTGGGTGTGTGGACACCAAGGCATCCATGCTCCTCTTGGCAGCAGTCCCTGGCCCCCAGCCAGGTTCCCTGCAACATTTCCATGGGAGTGCAGGGGCAGGGGGCCAGGGTGGGGAGCCAGGACCCCAGGTGGGCAGAGGACGGCTTCAGAATGTGGCTCTGTGGAGCTTCACAGCGTTGGCCTCAGCCAGGGCTTGCACTGGAGGAAAGAGAAAGGAGGTGAGAACAGGGCCACATGGAGGAGTGATGATTCCAGACACCTTCCCAGGAAAAAGAAGTCTCATCCTGCAAAATCCTGGTGAAAAACCACCCCTCTCCCTAACCCTGAGAGAGGGGAACAAAGGAGCAGAAGTCAGTGCACTGTCCTACTCGCCTGGCCGTGGGCAGCTGTGTGCTAGGGGTAAGGGAAGGGCATACAGCCTTTGGCTACAGGTATCCAGTGTTATTTTAATTTATGGTAAGAGCTGGGAGTGGACAAAGAGCTTCTGGGGGCTTCTGAGGGTCCTGCAGCATGACGCTGTGTACACCCACAGAAGGAAGTGTGCTGGCTGGCAGGAGGCACGGGAGCGGAGTGGCAGGGAAGTGCCTTCCCTGACAGCAGACAGGTGAGGGCTCAGCTCCATGCCCTGTCTGCTTTTGGAGAAGCAAAGGCCATGGGCATCGCAACGTCCAAGAAGCAGCCCTGCCGGCTGGCTCCAGCCCAGCACCACATGGGGACGCTGGCGGGCTCAAGCGCATGGGCGAGAGGATGGGTGGATGGAAGGAAGGAGGGAGGGAGGGAGAACAGCACAGGCCACTGGGGTGGGGAGAAGCAATGCCAGGATGGGAGGGCTGGATGGCTCAGTGGGGGTGGGGAGGGGCCCCACTCCCAGGGTGGATGAAATACAGTAGAAAAGTGCTTACGTCAGAGCTCAGACCCGCATGGTATGGCTGCTGTCGGCGCCCCGTGGGGATTCAGACGAGAGGGGGTTGGCTGGTGGAGTCGGGGAGGCAGGGGAGGTGGGAGGGCTTGGGGTGGCACATTGCACTGGAAACAGAAATGAACAGGGAGGTGAATGGGGGCACTGGAGCAAGCGAGGCCCTCCTCAGGCGGGGAGCAAGGCGGGGAGGCAAGCAGAGAGGAGAGCAAGCTCGGGGCCTGCTCAAGCTAGGCCAAGCTGTCCTGTTCCCCCGGCGCACGGAGCAGAGCGTGAGGCCCTGAGGAGACCTGGCTCAATCCAGGCTCTGCTGGGGACCAGTGTGATTGTGGGTGAGGCCAGGCCCCCTCCGGGCCAAGGCTCCCTCTCATCCCCACGGCGGGAGATTCACGGACCTCTCCGCTATCGTGCAGATAGAATGAGGGAGTGGCTCTCTCAGTACAGTGGACGTCGCCAATGATAATGATCAATAGTGCAGTAAAATCACACCAATCCAAATCATCAGGCCCCCATTGAACGAACAGATAGAGGTGAACTGCCCACTATGTTGATCAATGCCATGACAACGGTGGCTTCTGATAGACTTCAAGTGAGTTCTGTTACCCTGGACACGGTGGAGGGCTCAGAAATACATTCCCTGCTATCACTTGAGACCCTCTTTGCATCAATCCAGTGAAGACAAACTTCAGCCCAACCCTGAACAAATCAATCAGCCTGAAAGTGGCGATATTTGAATTAATGAGATTTTACGCTATTATCATTATTATTCCATGTTGAGAACAGCAAGTAGAAGGGCAATGAAGGGGGAGACATATCACTGGGGACAAGCTCTACGCAGTCTAGACCCTTGTGCATCCTCACCATGGCCGAGAGGCAGGAGGATGGAAGAGACAGCGTCCTCACTCAGGCTGGGAGAAGAACCAGACCTCAGCCAGGCTCACACTGCCTTTCCACCGAGGGAGGGGTCCTGACATTGAACTTCCTGGTTCCTTGTCCTCACCTGATCACCTTCCCTGCCCTCTATGCAAGAGAGAGGACCGATGTGGCCGTTGTTGTTTGCATATCTACATACACCCACACGCGTACAGAACACACGCAGCTCTTGCATGGATGCGGAGTTGTGTCTGCCTGCACACGGTACATAGTTTGTGCATGGGATCTGGCAATACCGTGTCATTACATTCATGGCACACAGCTCACAGATCTGTGTTTGTGCACTTCCAAAGCCTGTGCCCTTCCACATGACCCAATACACTTGCAACTCCACCATGCGAATGCATTCATAACCGTTCTCAAACACACCGTGTGCATATCCACATCACAGACCTGGTGGTTAGTTAGTATCTGGCAACCTCAGCTTCTAAAACAGCTGGAAAAACAAAAGCAAAGCAAGGAACATCTCCAGGAAGCCAAAATAGATGTTACAACCTACACGCAGTGAGGCTCTTGTCATTTACTCAGAGGAGAGCCCGTTGGAGTCCAGTTACTCGATGTATGCACAATTCTAATAGGTGTAGACTTGCTGGGTTTCTAACCCAAAGGATGATAGAAACAGGAAAATTAGAGAGATGAATTGAGGCCCATTGACATCGATAGGAAAGCAAGACTGAAGAGAGAAAATCTTTTGTAAGAAGGAGACGTCACTTTAAAGTATAACCGTTTAGGAACATTTAGTATAGCTGCAAACAAATCTGTATGGATTACAGCCCCTAAGGGCATCCCTTTAACAAAGGTCAGCAAAATAAGGATATTTATGATGATACTAAATGAGTGAGAAATGTTAACTATGTAAATAGTACCTCTTTAAGAAGGCTAAAAAATACTGAATATATATATTAGGAATATATCCATTGAAATGATCAAAACTCACATACGTAGCAGATGTGTATTGGATAGATGTGATATTACAACGTGTGCAGTCACAAGTACCACAGCTGCAGGCAGAAATAATCAGTCACACGTACTCATACTCATGCTGTGCTTTCTCGCATCCTGCAGACATACATTCACAAATAGAGCAGTATATACACTATATGCAACATATACGCAAATGTGCTTTGTCATTCCACGTTCTGCAAAAAGCCAGTCACATATAAATATGTGCATTTGAAAACACTACTTCCACTCATATACTGTACACTCATATATCTGTACATCTGTGCACCAACAGCTTACCACACGCTTCCTAGACTCATAAATAATAGGTCTCCACACAACATCCTTGGCCATTCCGCACAGATGTGCACGCGTGTATACATATTCCTGTATCTGCACTCAAACATTCTCTCCGCCCCCACCTTTCATAGTTGAATACACACAAATACACCTGTATCTACAAACATTACCAGATACAGACACTGCACGTGACGTTCAGGTGACACATAGAAACTCAAAAGTGCCACATCTTCCCACATACTACATAACCGAGTTTGCACGCATCAAGGGATTTACAAGCATTTCAACATGCATCACTGATTACTCTATCCGAGCCACACACCCACACGCGGGCACTTAACGCTACATCCTGTACCTGTTACACGTTGCCCTCGTGACCCGTGCCCAGCAGCTGCACTCACGGCATCCCGGGCGTGAACCTATGCCCACACTGCATGTGCCCAGGGCCAGCCCTGGCTGCGCTGGCAGAGTGCAGCCCTGGGGATCTGGGCCTCGGGCCAGGGGTGGTGGGATCAGTGGCTAAGTCTGAGGTCTGGCCCTGCTACAGCCATTCTTTAAATAGTTGAGGTTTTGGCAAAAGCAAGGTGACCGTTTGCTTGCAGCACAGAGACCCTGAAATGTAAGCCCACGTGTATCTCGAGGGAAATCAGATCTGCTGGGTGGGTTTGTTTTCATGGCACCCTTGGCTGGGGGACAGCAGTAGAGACAGCCAGGGGCTGTGGCAGAGGTAGAGTGAAGCTTTAAAACCAGCGCTGTGGCTCTAACCCCTTGAAACAGGAAGTTGCCTTTGGCCCGGAGCGTGTGGAATTTGATCTTTGGAAGGTTCGAGTTCATTTTGCAGCTAAACTACAGGGAGGTTCAACAGAGGCCTCCTTCCCTGTGGCCAAACTGGTTCTGCTGCCTTTTGGCTGCAGGATGGGGCTCTCTGAAGCCATCTCTTCTCTTCCCCTCAGCTCCAGCCCAAATGCCAGCCTCTCCCTAAAATACCTCCAGGGCTTTCCCTGGCCACCCATTCTAAAGTCCACTATACACTTTCAGTAGATTCTTCCTTCAGGCTTATTTAAATCCTTTTTGTTGTAGCCTAGAATCTTCTGGTTTCTAAAAACATCCATATTTGAAATAATTAGAAAAACAACAAATGATTCCTATTTCTACTTCAGCTATTACTATTTCAACTACTGCTACCAGCATCACCAACACTACTACTACTATCACCACTACCACAGCTCACAAGCATGTATTGAGCACTTACTGAATGCCAGGCACTGTGCTAGGGGCTTGGCACACACTGTTTCTGATCCTCACACTACCGGACCTGGAGGCAGGTATTTTGATTTGAATTTTACAGATGAGGACATGGAGCCTCAGGGCATCAGAATTTGAACCCTCCTTAGTCACCGACATGAAATGCCATCCCTTCCACTGTGTTCTTAGCCGCAGTCTCACCTGCTTATTGCCTGACTCTCGCCCAGCCTGCTGTAACTACGGCCTGCACGCCCGGTCTCTCTCCTCTGCCAAAGTCAACTTAAACCATGGCTCCCTGTTGGGTCATTCCTCTTAACTATGGCCTTGGCCCTCAGAGCTCTCACTCTCACCCCCACTCTCCATCCTAACTACCTTTGTCTCAGTGAGGAGGACAGTCTCCCAGGCTCCACGACTCACCCACTGTCTCTCCTCTACCTTTAACCCTCCCTCATTCATACAGAATCTCTTTGATTCTTCAAAGCTCAGCTACATCCTCGTCTATCCTGAGATGAGCAGAAGGTGATCCTGTTCACTTCAACCCCATCAGCATCTACTTGGGACCCACGAGTCTTCGTATCAGTGTGAAGTCAGTTCCTCACAGTCATCTTTTCTTAGCAGAAAACAGAGTTTGGGTCAGTAGCCAAGGTAGTGATTGTGTCACCCTCAAATCTCTGGTTGCCTGTATGATGTGCTCTTTTAGTCTTCCTGTTGACATGTAGCAAGACTGGGAGATGGAAGAGTACCCTGGGATAGCTGGCCCTCTCTCCACATCCAGGAAATACTTTCATCTTTCCCAATCCAGCTCAGGTATCACCTTCTCTCTGTGCCTTGCCCTGGCCCGCCCAGCTGGTACGGCTGCCTGTGCTCCCTGCGTGGCCTCTGCCATTCCTCCACCAAGCGGCTATAAGGACAATCGCCCAGCTCTGAGCTCCTGGATGTCAGCAACTCTGGCCCCTTTGCACCTCCCTGAGCCTAGCACAGTACCTGGCGCTCAATAAATGCTCACCTTGACCTTGAGGAGCATCTCCTTGGCCTTGTACCTCTCTGTCCCTGCCCCCCTCGCAGCAGCCCTGCGCTTCCTCCCCTACACCTGGGCAGCTGGTTTCCCTGGCAGGGCAGAGCGAGGCCCAGCCCCTCTCACCAGACAGCATGCGGCCCCTGCGGGAGGCCTCGGTCGCCAGGGCGCAGGAGATTTCAATCCGCTTCTCCTGCTCCTGCAGCTGGCTCTCAGAGTCCTGGGGCACGTCCACAGAGTCCCCCTCGCCGATGGGCACCACGTTCTGCATACTGAAGAGGCACAGACACACAGACATGGAGGGAGGGACAGGATAGGCCAGCTGGCCTGGGGGGCCTGCGACTGAGGTTGGCGGGGAGGGCTGGGGCCTGTGCGTGTGCGGTCTCTGCTTCCCAGCAAGGCTGTCCCCAGGAGTGGGACCCTGGCAAAACAGAGGTTGGGACCCCTACCCTCAATGTTTTCAAATGAATTAAAAGGTTCAAGTGAACATTTAGGGCAGCCTTGAAGGGGAAAAGAAGTCACCAGAGGGCGACTCTTCAGTTTTGTCTCGATGGTCTGATGTGCACGAGCCCAGCAGGTCCGTTTAGCACCTGGCAGCAGCATCCTCGCCCTGCCGATGCCTGGGCCTGTCTGCTGCTTTCAAGCCGCTGTCTCGATGTGCTCTCCCCTGGGGCGCTGTGTGCCCCAACGACATCTAGTGGCCCAGGTGTCCCAGGTGCCGGGGTGGGCAGAGGAGGCGGAGGCTCGCCCAGGCCTGTTACCTGGATTTGGCAATGAGCGTCTTGATCCTCTCCACCTTCTTCTGCTTCTCCTTCAGCTCCTCAGGGCTCAGGGGCGTGTCGGGCTCCAGGTCGATGTACCGCTCGGGAATGAGGACTTTGTCTGGGGTGGAGAGCTGTGGAGGGAGCGAGGTCACCACCTACGCCCCCTGCCAGGGTCTCCCCTGCAGCCCCTCCTGGACTCTGCTCACCTCCTTGTTGATGTCCACGTCGTAGTGCTGGGGCTCCAGCTCCATCTTGCGGAGCCGGGCAATCTCCTCCCGGGGCGTCTCGTAGGCCTGGCCTCCCGGCTCCTCTGCCCGCAGCGCTGCCTCCAGGTTGGAGATGTCCACCTCGTGGATGCTGCGGTGGCGGCGCACCTGGGGAACAGCACCGTCATGGCCACATCCCTGCTGCCACGCCTCCAGGCAGCTCGACCAATCACGCCCACGTCCTTGCTCTCAATGCCCAGCACAGCCGATGTGGCCGCTGCCCCATCGCTCCCACTGCAGGGCTGTCCTTCCACCCTCTGACCCAAAGCCTACTACCCTGCACGCCCCGGACGTAAGATCTCATCAACGTCTCTGTCTATACGTGCCGGGTTCCCCTCCTGCTCTGCCCTGTATCCACATCCTGTGCCGTGTCTTTTAGGCAGTTGAATTTGTGTGTTTTGTATCAATTTCTAATGGTTTCATATTATAGAAGTTCCAGTCCACCAACTAAAAGGTAAACTGTTTGAGGGCAGGACTTAGGAGTCATAACTTTTCTGTATTTCTCACATTTAATGGGAAGAAAAATTAAGCAGATGCCTTTTACTCTCAGCCCTGCACTTAATATCTGTGTGGCCCAGGAATCTCTTCATTTCTCCCCACTTTGTTCCCCTCTCTATAAAATAGGGATGATAATCCTAACCCAATGCTGTCAAAAGGATTCAATGAAATGACATGAAAAGGATCTGTGAGTGACACTGGGCCATGCAACGGTGAGCTATCACAATTGTCTTCGTAACAGCCAGCCCAGTGCTGGGCACACAGAAGTTGCCCCAGAAACATGTATAAGACATGGCTACTTCTACGGGGTGGATTTTGTACTACTCTCTGTTAAGTGAATTTTGTATAATTAATTTCAACAAAAATAATCAAGCCATTCCTTTCTGTTAATTATTTTCTTTAAACCAGAAAAAGGAAGCCCTTGTTGAAGTAACTCTTCTGCCCAGTGGGCAGAAGTCTCCCTCGCTCTCCCAGCTCCCCTTCAAACCTCCCTGGCACAGGCTGGCCACACCCTGGGAGTGGCAGTGTGATGGATACCGGGCTCACGCCCGAGGGTGGCTGGGGGATGTTACCACTTTGTAGGCGGGCCGAGTGCTGGGCTCAGGCGCCGGGCTGGCAGGGAGCTGCAGGCTCCTCCGCTTCTCCTTCATGGAGCCGCTCTGGTGTCTCCGCATGCGGTCGATCTGCTCCTCCACACTCATCTTCACCTTGCCCTCGCCCGGGAACACGGCGCTCCTGGGGCGCTCCTGCGGCCATGGGGAAGTGGGGCTCTGACACAGGCTTCATCTCCCACCCGGCCTTTTCATTCCCCCAAACCCTTCACGTTTACCTTCCACGGGAAGTCTGTCTGCAGTGGGTGGAATAGTGGGCCCCCCAAACTGTGCCCAAGTCCTAGCCCCTGGTACCTGTGAACATAACCTTATTTGGAGATATGAGATCATCCTAAATTAGAGTGGGCCCTAAATCTAATGAGTGTCCTTATAAGAGACAGAAAAGAATACACGTAGAGTAAGAAGGTGATGTGAAGACGGAGGCAGAGATCGGAGTGATCCGTCTACGCAGAGAGGAATGCCAGGGATCACCAGAGGTAACCACGGCGAGGAGGGGAGCATGGGACAGGGCTTCCCTCAGAGCCTCCAAAACAACCAACCCCACCCACACCCTGGTTTGGGACTTTTGGCCCCCACGTCCATAAGAGCATAAGTTTCTATGGTTTTAAGCCACCCAGTATGCGGTAATTTGTTACAGAATCCTTAGGAAACTAATATAGATTTTTGGTGTTTTTTTTCCTTTCCCAAAAATCATATGTTGAAATAGATTTTGGAACTGTGAGATGGGATGCTAAAATAACAAATACCTAAAAGTGTGATAGAGACTTTGGAATTGGGTAATGGAGAGAAGCTGGAAGAATTTTGAGGTACGTGATAGAAAAAGCCTAGATTTCCTTGAAGAGATGATTGGCAGAAGGATGGACTTGGAAGAGGATTCTGGGGGTCAGAGGAAGTGACCCCAACCCCCACCCACCATGGATACCAAATCCACCAATGCTCAAGTCCCTTATGTACAAAATGGTGATGTATTTGCACGTAACCTACACACATCCTCTCGTATACTTTACATCATCTCTAGATTACTTATAATGCCTAATACAATGTAAATGCTATGCACATGGTTGTTATACTATATTTTTTTATTTGTACTATTTTTTATTGGGGAAGCAGAACTTGTAAGTGATGAATTCAGATATTTAGCCAAGGAGATTTCCAAGCAAAGTGTTGAAGGTGTGGCTTGGTTTGTCTTTGTACTTACAGTAAAATGAGAAAGGAAAGAGAAAAATTGAGGAAGGGACTATTAAGGCAAAAGAAACCAGTACTTTATCATTTGGGAGGTTCTCAGCCTACCCGGTTTACAAGGGATGCCTAAGTTAGGAAATTCAATGTTGGAAGAGTATGCTCTGGAGAGAGGGTCAAGAACATGGCTGGACAACGCTTTGCTAAAGAGATTAACATGTATGACTCATGGAGCCCATCAACCACCTCAGAAGCAGCCAGAAATAGAGACAGAGTTATCCAGGAAGGATCTGCAGGGAATCCTCTAATGGCATGGATCCCCCTGAAACACAGAGGGGATCTGTAGGGTTTTTGAGATTGTTACACCAGCAAAACCACTGTCATCTTGTAGTGAAAGGGACAGAGATAAGACGAGATGGGGGGAAAAGCTATCAGACTTCTGGGATTCTACAGGCAGGAAATAGGCTCATGGAGCTACTCAGCTACAAGCAGGTGCTAACCTTCAACAAAATAGAAGATGGGGCCGGGCACGGTGGCTCATGCCTGTAATCCTAGCACTCTGGGAGGCCGAGGCGGGAGGATCGCTCAAGATCAGGAGCTCAAAACCAGCCTAAGAGCGAGACCCCGTCTCTACTAATAATATAAAGAAATTAATTGGCCAACTAAATATATATAGAAAAAATTAGCCGGGCATGGTGGCACGTGCCTGTAGTCTCAGCTACTCGGATGGCTGAGGCAGGAGGATCGCTTGAGCCCAGGAGTTAGAGGTTGCTGTGAGCCAGGCTGACGCCATGGCACTCTAGCCTAGGCAACAGAGTGAGACTCTGCCTCAAAAAAAAACAAAAAGGAAGACGGACTCTGTAAGCAAAGCCGTGGGTGCAGAGGCAAAGGCCAGAGGGGCAGGCCTGGAGGCAGGGGCTGAGGGAGGCTCTGCAGACAGAGGGCAGGGGAGTGAGCCACAGAGGATTGTTCTAAGGTCTTGAAATGGAATGTGCTCTGCTGGATTTCAAACTTGTTTGGGACTGGTGACCCTTTTATCACTTCCAATTTCTCCTTTTTGGAAGGAATATGATAGTTATTCCTGTCTCATCATTGTAATTTGGAAGCAGATTAACTTATTTTCTAGTCTTATAGGTAGAGAAAAATTTTGCCCCAAGATCAATCATACCTAGAGTTTCACATATACCTGATGGAGATGATTTAGATGATGAGATTTTGGACTTTTAAGCTGATAATATTTATTTATTTATTTATTTATTATTTATTTATTTATTATTTATTTTTTTTGAGACAGAGTCTCCCTCTGTTGCCCGGGCTAGAGTGCCGTGGTATCAGCCTAGCTCACAGCAACCTCAAACTCCTGGGCTCAAGCAATCCTTCTGCCTCAGTTTCCCAAGTAGCTGGGACTACAGGCATGCACGACCACGCCCGGCTAATTTTTACTGTATATCTTTAGTTGTCCAATTAATTTCTTTCTATTTTTAGTAGAGACGGGGTCTCGCTCTTGCTCAGGCTGGTTTTGAACTCCTGACCTTGAGGGATCCTCCCGCCTTGGCCTCCCAGAGTGCTAGGATTACAGGCGTGAGCCAGCATGCCCAGCCCTAAGCTGATGATATTTAAATGCCATTTTAGACTTAGAGTTGATGCTTTCATGGTGAGAATTTTAAGAATGTTGGTGTGGGACAAATGTATTTTTCAAGTGGAATGGGCATGTAATTTGGGGGCCAGAGGGTGAACTGTAATTGTTTAATGAGTAGTAGCCACCAAAAAATATGTTTAACTCCTAACCGCCAATATTTGTGACTATAACCTTATTTGGAAATAGGTCTTTGTAGATGTAATTAAGAATCTTTGGGGGGGGCGGATAAAGTGGGGATGGCTCATGGGTGCACAAATGTAGTTAGATAGAATGAACAATATTTGATAGCACAACAAAGTGACTATAATCAACAATAAGTTAGGGTACACTTTAATATAACTAAAAGAATGCAATTGGAATGTTCCTAACACAAAGAAATGTTAAATGCCTGAGGTGATGGATACCCCAATTACCCTGATTTGATTAATTCACATTGTGCGTCTGTGTGAAAACATAATCAAAGAATAAAGAATCTCAAGATGAGGTCATCCTGGATTAGAGTGGGCCCTAAATTCAGTGGTGGATGCCCTTATGAGAGATGGCAAAGGGGCAGACACAGAGGAGGGAATGTGAGGATGGAGGCAGAGATCTGACTGACACATCCAGAAGTCAAGGAGTGCCAAGAACTGCCAGGAACTGCCATCAGCTAGAAGAAAGGCACGGAAAACATTCTCCCTCAGAGTCTCCAAAGGAACCAACCCTGCTGCCACCTTGATTTGGGACTTCTGGCTTCCCCAAGTGCGAGAGAATAAGTTTCTGTTGTTTTAAGCCCCCCAGTTTGTGGTACTCTGTTAACTCCTGGCAGCTAGAAAACTGTAATAATACCCGGCCTTGGGTCAGCGCACGTGCCTCTGAACACTGAGTTTTGCCACTTTCCCTCCTTTGCATTCCATCAGTAGTGCATCAGGGTAATTTTGTTCAATGTCCTGCATTTATGATGCACATCTTCCTGGTCCCTGACCCTGAAGAACTCCTCCTTCAGGAGGGCTGCTGCCCCTGCCCCCCTGCTTGTTCTGCCTTCCACCCCCAGCCCTGAGCTCCTTGAACAGCAGTGGCAGATGGGCAGACACCCACACAGGCAGGCCCTGGGCTCTCGGCCCAGCCCGGCCAGCCCCAGCGCTCGGAGCCTGCAGTAGGCACTCACCTGGGAGGAGAGTCCGTTGGTGAGCCCGTTGGCACTCCTCCTCACCACTGCTGACGGGGGCAATTCTTCATCCGTGGGTGACTTTGTCCGAGGAGGCACAATGCCAACTGCAGGGAGACAGAGTAACCAGAGGGCCTCTTAGAGAGCAGGAAAGCAGGAGCCTGCTTCTCAGAGAGAGGCCCAGTCCCACTCACCATGGAGATTAAAGGCCCAGAGGGGGTAAGCACTCTCTCTGACTGGCCTGTGGCCTTACTTCTAGGGGAAGGCGGGTCAGGAAGTACCTTTGTTAAGAGCTGCCTGCTTCTCTGCTTCCACCTCTTGCCTAGTGGTCACAAGGCTGATGTCCCTGGGGGTATCCAGGGGCGAGGTCAGGTGGGAGTCTTTCTTGCTTTGCTCATGGCTTGCCTTGGGCTGGGGAGAAAGGATGAGAAGATGTTTGATGGCTGCTGGGAATCTGGCCCCCAGTGATTTTTTTTTTTTTTTTTTGCTTTGCAATCATTGAAGCTCAAGCCCTTGAAGACAAGGGAACAAGGAAATTCTGTGTGTGCCAGCTGAGAAGGGGGCAGGGATGCATCGGAGCCTCCCACTCATGCACCTCCTTCGGGCTGGTCAGTGCTGGGCCGTCTTGGGGAATGAGAGCCCAGGGCCTCCAGGAGGGCTCTAGTGGAGGCCCCTCGACCTGACCAATTGTCTGGGTGAGCACTAAGCAGCTCAGACTTGCTGTGAGCCAGAGTCAAAGAACGGCCAGAGGAGGGAGCTACAAGGCCAAGGGTCTCTAAGGATTCTGTAGGGATCCCATTCGAGACTTGAGCAAACAGAACCAGGTGGGCTTTGGTACCAGGATTCTGGGGATGAAAAGGGCACTGTGGGCTCACAGAATCATGAGACTAGAAGAGACCTCAGCTGTCATCTGAGTCACCTCCTTCCACTGTATGGTTGGAGAGTCTAAGTCTCAGTGAGGAGACTGCAGAAAGGCCAGCTAAAGGCCAGAAGCTTCAGTTCTAGCCCAACTGGAGAGTATGGCGAAGTCCCATCCATGTTCTTCACCTGTCAAATGCAAGTCATGCTACCCGCTCTGCCCACCTTGCTGGGCGAACCCGCTAGGATTATGCAAATTACACACAGCTGAGGCTGGATGAGCATATGGGTTTTCCAATTTAGGCACAGGACTCTCTGTTCACCACACCACATCCTCCCAGCTGAATTGCATATGTTGTAGAGCTTGGCTAGGGAGCCAGGTGAGAGGAGCCAGGACAGGGGAGAAAATGGCCTGTATCCTTACACTCCAGGAATTCGTGAGACCCAAAGAGACACGAGACAAGACAGAGGTAGAGAAAGCATGAGAAGACTGGGGCCTGTGAAGGGCAAGAGACAGGAATGGCATGGTGGGGGTGGCGGGGCAGGGGGTCAATCAATTTCCACTGGCTGGTCACAGTGGGGAGCAGCGCGTAGCACCAGCACCCATGACCATTGGCTGCCTGTGAGCCTGGGCAGGGAGTGGGGCAGCAACTCATTCCCCCATCGCCCACAGAGAGCAAAAAGGGGAAAGACGGCCTGCATGACTGTCTCAACCACCCCTTTCCTCATCCTGGAGTCTAACCAGGCAGGGGGCCTGGTAGAAATTGAGCTTTGGGAAAATCAATGGGGAAAACACCTCCAGCACCCTGCCAAGCCCCCTTGCCTGGCCCCTTGCCCCATCCTCCCTGCCCCCACCCTCCAGGACCCACGGGTGCTGGGTACCTGACCCCTGGCTGTCTCGCCACTGTGCTGCCAGGAAGGGGAGCTGGGGTATGGCCAGAAGCGGCTCTCGCTAGGGAGTGGAGGGACGGTTGGAAGAGACTCCAGGGGGATGTAGGCTTTGGGGAGAGGAGGCCGAGGTGGGCCAGGTTCCTGAGGCAGAGAGAAGCCAGAGCATTAGGAGGAATGAGAGCAGCCTCTGTGAGAGCAGGAGAAAAGAGTGTTAGCAGGAGGCAGACGACAACACCGCTGGAAACCTGGCCTGGACCACTAGTCTCCCACCCCGGCCTGAAGTGAGCGCCAGCTCCAGAGCTAACTCCGGCTGACCTTCCAGGCCCTCCTTGACTGAGTCCTCTCTTGTCTATCACCCCCCACACTCCCCAATTTTTCTCCGAAGTGCTCTCCCCATCACCTGCCATCATGGTGGGCACATTCCCACCTTACACCTGTGCTTCCGCCATCTCACTGGCTGGGAACATCTCTTTCTTGTTCCTCTACCAGCCCAGGTGCTTAATGGCCCATTTTAAGTTCCACCTGCCTTTGAAACATCAGAGCATTGATAGTCTGAACCATGTAGCTCAATACTGAGACATGCAGTGTCATGGTCCTTGGTCCCCACTGGCTGCTGGGCTCCAGAGTGAAGGCCAGTGGGGCACGCACATGTCTCTTTCTGAAAGGGCCTCGCACCACCCCTCGCCCACAGCAGAGCCCCAATAAATATTTGCTGATCAGCTGGCCAGGAAACTGCTCCCTACACCGATCCTTAACCTTCTCATGGCCCTGGAATAATCCTGAACTTAAACTCCTATGGACTGTATGGTGTCTGCTATCTATCCTAGTGCTTAGGCATAGACTTTTCTAAAAAGCAGCTAAAGATGACAGGCGGAGATGAGGACAGGTAAAGGGGAAATCTGAAGGGAAGGTCACAAACTGGGTGTGAGAATGACCCCCTTAGAGAGCCCAGCACTAGAACTGGGGAACTGATGGGCACAGCATTTGTGTAGTTCTGGCAAATGAGGATCTGGTCTCCCCCTCGCCCCACACCCACCTTCCACTCCATTTCTCAGCTTACCTCGTTGGACCCAGGCTTGGTGGGGGACCCCTGAGAGCCCGACACCAGGGAAAAGGGGCTCAGGGGGCTGGTGAGGCTGGCGGAGCTGAGCGGGCTGGCTGGGCTGTTGGAGCCGTAGCTGGCAGAGGGCCCGAGTCCTCCTTGGGGGAAACAGAAGGGGAGCGAGATGAGCGAGGGAGGAGGGTGTGGCCCACGTGTGTAAGGGCACAGAGAGGCCAGGGAGGGGCCAGCCCAGGGATGGGGAGGGAGGTTCTGCTGGGGGCGCTCATCACAGGTGCTGGGCCATAGACCGGCTGCTGAGAGATGCGCTGGGCAGGGAAAATGGTGGGTAGTAAGGACAATGCTGCTTCCGAGGTGTCAAAGAAAGTCAGCTTGGGGCCCTGGGGCTCAAGGGAGACACTAAGGTAGAAGTCACAGGTCACCAGAGGGCCCATGTGCTTGGGGGCTGGGGTGGCTCACGTGCTCTTTGACATTTTCTGGGGAAGCATCTCGAGTACCAGGTGGTCTATCTGGTCTATGCTGTCGGGGAAAAGGGAGCCCCCTACCTACCATCCTGGGGCCCAGGGGAGGATTCTGGAGCCCTGAGCACAGTGTGAGTTGGCAAGAATGGGGCAGAGGCCCGAAATACTGGAGCGCTTCTGGGAGGCAAGCAGCCCAAGAGGCTGGCGGAGGCAGCACTCACCTCTGTGCTTGGCTGTGTCTGTGCCCCGGGAGGGGTTGTTCTTCCGCAGCCCCTCCATTACGTCCTGCACCCTCCAGATCTCCTTCTGGATCTGCTGGTTGAGCACCTCATTCTGAAACAGCCGCAGCGTGAGTCAAAGGAAATGACTCCGAGGGGTGTCCCAGCGCCCCCTCTCAGCCCAGACCCCTCTGAACCCATATCCCTCTGGGCCAGCAGGAGGAAGGAGTCCTGTGTGCAAGTGCACCCCGCCCCCAGCACAGTCATCTCTCTGCCTCTTCAGCCTCTATAGGACGGAGCCCCAGAACTGCTGGGTCTCAGATCCAAGAGTGAAGACCCGCTGTTCTGAGCTCCCCCAGGGGTGATCTTAAGAGCGAATGCCCCTCTAAGTGGACCCTTCATGCTAGCCCACTCTCCACGGGGCAAGAGGTCCCAGTTTACTGCTTTTCTTCACATCCAAACAGCCCTTTGTAATACCCACACCTAAATGAATTATGTTCAGTTACAGCTCACACCCTTTGAGAGACAACAGCTACCATTTATTCAGCATCCTTCAGTACCAGGCGCCGTGCTGAGCGCTTTGCATGTACAGCACTAACTCATTTCAGCTGCACAACAACGCTCCCGTAAGGGCAGCAGCTGTCCCCACTCGAGGGATGAAGCGACTCACTCACAAGGCCAGCTGCTCAGGAAGCAGCATGACACCACCTAAATGTCGGGCTATTTGACTCAGAAGCTGGTGCTCCTGACCACAACCCTGTCCCACTTCCTAGGACGTTTGTGTTTAAAGAGAGGCTTGACCACGGGACATGGTTGTATTCGGGTCCTGGGGACTGGGAGGGGCTTCGCCCTGCCTAACCAGCTGCAAGGTAGGGCTGGTGAGTTTCGTTGCCAGAAGGGAAACAGGAAGAAAATGAGGGAAACCTGGTGTTAACTGCGTCAGAGAGACAGGCTTGCAAACTAGCTAGAGAAGAGGCAGGGCCTGGGTGGAAAAGGCGAGAGAAGGAAAGAACAAGAACCCCCAAGATCACTAGGTCCATCCTCCTGCCTCCCAGTACACTGTTTTTTTTGTTTGTTTGTTTTGTTTTGCTTTTCTGAGACAATGTCTCACTGTGTTGCCCAGACTAGAGTGCCATGGCATCAGCCTAGCTCACAGCAACCTCAAACTCCTGGGCTCAAGTGATCCTCCTGCCTCAGCCTCCTGAGTAGCTGGGACTACAGGCATGCGCCACCAGGCCCGGCTAATTTTTTCTATATATTTTTAGTTGGCTAATTAATTTCTTTTTACTTTTAGTAGAGACGGGGGTCTCACTCTTGCTCAGGCTGGTCTTGAACTCCTGAACTCAAAGGATCCGCCCGCCTCAGCCTCCCAGAGTGCTAGGATTACAGGTGTGAGCCACCGCGCGCGGCCCCAGTAGACTATTTCTAACCCATCCCAGGAAGGAAAGTCTCTTTCCTGTCTAAGAAGTCCCAAAGAGATTCCTGTGCTGCCTCCTCTTCTGATGTCTAACAGGTGTTTATGTTGACTTGTCTGCTTTTTAAATCCTTTTGATGATAACACCTTATGTCTAACCGAAGTCTCCCATGCTTCAGCTTTAGCTCCTTTGCCTGCGAGCTAATGGAACTAGAGAAGAAGCCCATTTTTTTTGTTGTTGTTGTTTTTGAGACAGAGTCTCACTCTGTTGCCCGGGCTGTAGAGTGCCGTGGCATCAGCCTAGCTCACAGCAACCTCAAACTCCTAGGCTCAAGCAATCCTTCTGCCTCAGCCTCCCGAGTAGCTGGGACTACAGGCATGTGCCACCATGCCCGGCTAATTTTTTTTTACATATATTTTTAGTTGTCCAATTAATTTGTTTCTATTTATAGTAGAGACGGGGTCTCGCTCTTGGTCAGGCTGGTTTCGAACTCCTGACCTTGAGCTATCCACCCACCTCGGCCTCCCAGAGTGCTAGGATTACAGGCGTGAGCCACCGCGCCCGGCCTCCCCAAGAATTTTTAAGCTGTATAGAGATTGTCTTCCAGTGCTCAATTAAATGGGAGACTTAATCTTTGATATTGACTATGTTAAGAATGAATGGATATCAAAGCAGTTAGTTTGGATAATATGCCTTTACTATTTTGTTTTTTTTTTCTTTTTTTAGAGAGATAGAGACGGGGTCTCACTGTGCTCAGTCTGGTGTCAGGCTGGTGTCAAACCCCTGA
>CAUYRT010054842.1:0-53611 GCA_963574885.1 Lepilemur ruficaudatus
GGGTGGATCACTCAAGCTCAGGAGTTCGAAACCAGCCTGAGCAAGAGCGAGACCCTGTCTCTACTAAAAATAGAAAGAAATTAATTGGCCAACTAAAAATATATAGAAAAAATTAGCTGGGCATGGTGGCGCATGCCTGTAGTCCCAGCTACTCGGAGGCTCAGGCAGGAGGATTGCTTGAGCCCAGGAGTTTGAGGTTGTCGTGAGCTAGGCTGAAGCCATGGAACTCTAACCCAGGCAACAGAGTGAGGTTCTGTCTCAAAAAAAAAAAAAAAAAAAAAAAGAAAGGAAGAAAAAAGAAATGGCAGCACATCCTCAAATCTTCCATTTAGGTAACAATTTTAACCCTTGTCAACTGCCAGAAATTGAAGAACTCCTCTGGAGCCCAAACTCCACTGGAGAATCTACTGTGGTGTGGTGCAAGTGTAGTGCCCATGCTGGGACAGTTATAAAAGAGGATTATATAAAAATCTTTTACTCTTCCTCCACTGGAATACAGGCTGTGAAATTAGCCCAGGTGCTTAGTTTTAAAAACTAAGCGATGACCACCACACTCACCATTTCCCAGCCTGCGTTGAAGGGGCAGCAAGCCATCTTGCGTTTGGGCAGGAGCACGAGGACAGAGCATAAACTGCTATCCCAAATCCTTAAGCTTGCACTGAAGTGTAATTCAAAATGGAAAGGCAAATTCAAACTAAAATCATTGGCTAGAATATGATGAAGGGAATGTTATCAAAGATCCACCTGAATATCTGGGGAGAAAGTTCAAATTGCTGTGCTGGCAGCCACAGCCGGAGGCTAGAGAAGCTATGTCGCCATTCTGGGGTGGACTATTCAGACACAGGACTGCTGCTATGTTTTGGGAGCTCCAGCAGGTGTTATCTGGAGTCTGACCAAAACAATAGCAGCCCTGGCAGAACAAACTGAATGACACCCAAAGCCACCCTAGGCATAAACTGTCCTCTGTATTCCCTCTACCTTCTCCCCTCCAATCTGGTCCAACTTCCTAGGTCCACATAATTAAAAATTCCATGCATTCAACAGTGGTAAAAAGCAATATTAGAATGGAATGCTACGAAGTCTTAATATTCACTCTGTGTCAGGCAGCCTAACCTGTTCTCTAGGCTAATTTTTAGCCAGGAAAAATCAATTGCTTTAATAAATTAAAGTGTTTCTATCTCCATGACTAGAGGAGGAAAAAAAATGAGAAAAAAAAGAAATTAAAGTGCAAATAAATTACGACTATTTCACACTTAAAGAATATATTTGTTTATTTGTTTAACTGGCTTTCATGAAACCACTGAAGCTGCAGCCAGCCCTCAGGACCAACAGAATATTCCTATGTCTCCAATGCTTACCAAAAACCTGGCTGCTGCCATCAGCCTGGAGGGATAGCAAATGAAGATGAAACAGCTGGGATGTCTATGCCTCAGAAGCTTTCTTTAAATTTTCATGTTTTTATTTAACATAATTTTGTAATTATTATTTAAAATCACTTATAGTCACTTATTGATCACTCTGCAAAAAAATCAGTAATCCCATGTTGGTATAAGAGGAGTTGTTTCTCTTCTTCAGTGTAGAGAATGAGATCCAGCAACTAGAGCTGTCAGTACAGAGAAACGGCTGGGGAGCTTTTAAAAACTATGTGTGCAGAGCCCTATGCCAGACGAATTAAATAGAGTCTTTAGAGGTGGGGTCCTGACTCTGGTGGCTTTATAAGTTCCCAGGTGATTCATACGTATGCGCAGAGTTGATAACAGTTAGTTTAGGTTGTGAAGTACTACGCATGAAAAGTAACACATTACAATGGCTTAAAAATGGGAAAGATAACACTATATTTCGCACATGGGCAGAAAGTATATATATATATATATATATACACACACACACACACACATACATATACTTTTTTTATACATCAAGGGCTTGGATTTAGAAAGCAAAGAAGACAAAATTAATTTTAGTAAAAAAGTAGTTTCAAAAGTCTAGCTTATCCTCATCAAAAAAAATGTTAAACATTTCATTCTGGGAAGACTAATAGATATTGCACCAATTTTTATGTCATAGGTAGAAAATTAAATAGTAGTATGACATATTCAGGATCTTTATAAAGCAATTAATTGTTTGTACACATTTTTATTTTAAATTTAGTAGCCTGGGTCCAAATATTACCAACCTCATGCAACAAAAATTAAGTAATAAACCTTAATAATAACCAAATACCTTGGGACTAATGATAATTGTTCTTTTTAAGCTGTGCTGACCTCTGAGCTGGAAAAAAATATATATATAGTTATTTAAAATGTTTACAGGATTCTGGAGAAATTCTTAGTGTCTTCTAATGAAGAGATGGGAAACTAGCATCTAGCAAATGCCTACATGTTCAGACACTATATCAGGCATGCTATCTCACTTAATCCTCCAACATCCCTATAGAACGGGATTAGAAAACTACGGCTAATGGGCCAACTACATGTTTGTAAATAAAGTTTTATTGGTACATAGCCACACCCATTCATTTACCTATTATCTATGGCTTCTTTCTTGCTACAAAATCAGGGTTTAGTAATTGCAGCAGAGACCATATGGTCTGAAAAGCTGAAAATATTATCTGGCTCTTTATAGAAAAAGGGTAGCAATTCTACTATAGACCATTTATGATTATCTGTTTTTAGATAAAGGAACCAAGGTTCAATTCAAAAGTGTAAAAGCAATACTTTCTCTCCAGAAACTATTTGTTAACTTAGAAAATGGCCTCAAGAAGTGAACCAGCTATAAAGGGGTGCAAAGGACATTGAAAACTAAGAGGGGGGAAGGTGGGAGGGAGATGAGGGATAATATTCTACCTATCAGTACAATGTACACTATTCCAGTGATGGGTACACTAAAAGCCCTGACTTCAGCATTTGACAATTCATCCATGTAACATACAGTACTTATACCCCCTAAATCTCTTGATATAAAATAATAATAATAACATTAAATAAAACTGAAAAGAAAGAAATGGACTAGTTAGAGGCAGGCTAATGATTAAATAAATATTGTGTCCAACTTGAATGTTTCCATAGTTTTGAAACAATAAGCAATCTCCCCTGCATTCAGATATCACATGAACTTCTCATTGCTTCTTGTATGAAAGAGAATCTAGAAATAAAGATGTTAATAATTGAGTTCAGATAAATGGATTATAGGTGACATCTATGAAAATGACATTTATAATTTTAGTCACGAAAATACTCCATCACTTGAAATATGGTTACATATCAAGAGATAGAAAATAATCACAAAAGAGGTTTGTGCTAAGCAAAATGATATGCTCAACTTTTATTTCAATTTTTGTCTGTGGGGGGCTCACTTCCTCCCCACTCCTGATATTTCCTTCCATGTGGAAGGAACTCCACTAGCGTAATGCATCTAGCCTAGCTCTGTGCTTTCTCTTTCCTCACCTGGGGAGAAGGGACTTCATCTAATTAGTGAGTTTGGAAGAACAAAGCCAGGAGCCCAGCCCCTCTCCTCTCCTTTCCATTCTCCGCGATCCTCCACGTGGAGCGTTACCTACTACTCTCTTCCTGCACGTCCTAAGTTTAAGAGACAGCCTTCTCTGGTTTAGGGCTCTCATGACTGGGTGGGCGTGGCTGTTTAATTCTGGGGTCCAGTATTAGGACACTCGCTTTCCTATAGACATAGACAATACAATATGTTCACCAATATCAGCTTTATCAGAAATAAAGGTTATATTTTATCTCCAAGGGTTTTACCCCTACTTATCTCTTAATTTGTTCCATATTCAAACTAGGTTTAGGGTACTATTAATACTTATTGGCTCCCCTCAAACATACTGATATGTGTTCACTGGCCAGCAGTTTTGAGAAACCAAATAACATGCAGTGAGGCTTTTGATGGGCCACAGCATGTGACTTGGGGCCTTGGATTTGAATGTGAGGGCCGGGGAAGTTGACCTTGGTGGTTTATAGAGGCTTCTCATTGGGGCAAGAGACTATTTTTGTAGCCACACAGTTGACTATTAACCACACCAACCTGTGTGGGCAGCCTTAGCCTTTCAGTGCAGACCATGGGCCTGCAACCAGAGTAAATCACTGCAGCTTTGTCCACAGGTGAGTGATTATTTACAGAGACAGATCTGTACCAAGCCTAACAAAAATGGAATGTAGGCCTTAAAAAACCTCAGACCTTGGGGACCTTAGCTGAACTCTGACCATGGAGGTGGCCTCAGCAGATATTGACTACATGGGGCTGAGCAAGCTCGTCATGGACTTAGGATGCAGGTTGCTGCCCCTTAGCCTTGAACTCCATCAGTAGGCACTGATGGTGCCCAATATTTGCCAGCAGGGCAAAATGAGATTAGATCTTCCAGGCATTTTTAGAAAGAATTCTATGTATTGCCTCTAACTGTAAGACAATGAGTTTCTTGTGTGCTACAGCACTAGGTCTGTTCTAGTTCAACAAATAGCAAACTTTTTTTGTAAAAGGCCAGATAATAAATGGTTCAGGCTTTGTGAAACATTCAGTGTCTATTGCAAGTACTCAGCTCTGCTGTTGTATCATGAAAGCAGCCACAGACAACTCGTGAATGAAGGAGCGTGGCTGTGTTCCAGTAAAACCTTATTTGCAAAAGCCAGTATGGGCCATAATTTGCTGCCTCTGTTTCAGCTAGCTCTAATGGGCAGCACTGGGTTGTCTGTCCCAGGTTTCATTTTGCTTTTATGTCCAAAGGGTGACTGGAGTTAATGAGGATTGCCCACACTCATGAGTTAACCCCATATGTACAAGAGGTTTCAAGTTTGCTCTGGTTGGTTGGTTACAATAAAAGAGAAATGTGTGTTTGGAGGCAGGGTTTTAAAGATGAAGCAATTCCGTAAGTATAGGTGGTAGAAAGAGCCATTGTGGTTCAGGCCTAAAAACACCTGCTCCCCAATAAAGGTAATAATACCAAGTCACTAGATAGATCCCACATTCTGTTCAGGGGAAGGACACCAGAACCACAAGTTCAAAGGGGAAGAGGAATCAAGAGATTTTCAGTAGACTGGATGGGAAAGAAATACTCCTCAGTAAGGCCTGATGACTGATGCTACCACCATTGCAAATTTTTACACTTTGCAAGAAAGCAGCAGTGGCTAATGTGCTATTGCCCAAAAGAAAATAAAGAATGTGTAGTTGAATTTATACCAAAGATACAGTAAATACGTAGAGTCAAAAGAGTTTTAATTCAGTCATAGGTTTGGAGTCACAGCTTTGGAGTAACTAGCACCATGGCAAGGCAAAAATCCCAATTTTTCCCCATCTATTCGCCATCATCCTGATCATCCGCCTTAGCCATGAGTATCTGCTAAGACTTTTGGCAACATTGGATATGGTGGGTTTCCACCAGGTTCTGGGAACTCATCATTGTCTGAATTAGCTGGTCCTGGGGCCTGAAGATTGGCTTGTTTTCTAAATTTGATGGGTGAGTGGGGCCAGTTCTGAGACAATCTGGGACTCTCAAGTGAGGCACCGGAGATTTGGCTTGCAGCAGAGTTGGCTGCAGCTGCCGAAGAAATCACAGCACTCCTCAGGCATCAAGAACCATCTGGCTAGGACTGAGCAGAACAGGAAATTGTGGTGGTTGATGAATCTTGGACCTTAATTCCTGTGAAATTAGCTCACAAGGGCAAGAAGTTTGATTATGGAGTTGGATTACTTTGGATTTTGGATTTTAGAAACTTAAACTTTGAACTTTCATTCTCCCTGGCAATCAATGTGATAATGAGATAGGGTTTTATGTTCAAATGTAAGGCACCTTATTACTATCATGTTATTATTGGATTATATGGTAGATTTGATGGTTGTTACCAACAATTTGCCCAATGAGTTTAAAAAAAACAAAACTAAACTAAAACTGGGACCGTTAAAGGGAGACACTTTGTATTCCTGTTATATATATATATATATATATGTATATATATGATACATATGTATATACAAATGAAATACCCTTTTCACAACTCCTCCTGGTCTTTCTGATTTAATCTGGCTAATGAATTTTAGAGGAAAAACTGGATCACGTCTAATCCTTTCCTCTCCTCTTTCTCTTAGGTACAAGATGCCCCATATGAATTGTACACTCTGCTTGGGAACACCATATCATAAGCTTTATAAGGTCAGTCTTTGCCTCTAAATAGGGGCTTCCCCAGTTCTGTACTGCCCATGCTTTGGGGATAAGATGATATGAAACGACTAGTGCTCCTGGGATTCCTGAAGCAGAATTATAAGATAAAAAAGGTCTTAAAGCTGTCACTGTTAAGCATTGGAAGAACAGTGTGAATGTGTGAAAAGCTATGCTATTCTGTCATGAAGTATGCATCAGTCAGTCTCTGTAGAGAACTCTGCTGAGAAGTAGGATGCAGAGACTGGTGGTGAGAAAGACTGGATGAGTTTCGCTTGAGATAAGCTGAAATTGAGGTATTTTGAAAAATCCGATAACTGAGAGAGAGACAAAAGAGTACGATTTGGGGTTGTCTGCCTAGGTGATGTTCAAACCTCTAGAGTAGCATAGAAGTAGTTTAGAAAAGAAGAGCATCAAGAATATCCACAGAGGACCAAGCATGGTGGTTCACACCTGTAATCCTAGCACTTTGGGAGGCTGAGGCAGGAGGATGGCTTGAGGCCAGGAGTTCAAGACGAGCCTCTTGAGCACTCAAGGACAAGGGCATCCAATTCATTTCAATGGCAGTTGCCAGCATTATATTCTCTAATCCCTCCAAGACAGTTCTTGCTTTATAGACTTTTTATCTTTTTCCCAGGGTTCCTCGTCCTTCTAAGACCATTCCTTATGGTACATTTTTATGCATCAACATGTTCATTCATGCATGAAAAATGAAAAAATAACATGTTTTTCTTTTCTTATTAATATGTGATGTGAATTTGGGAGGCACAGGGGCAATGAAGAAAGAAGCTAGTAAATATCATAGTCGACATTAATACACAAAGCAGCAAGATAAATACATGATAAAGAGACGACACACCTTTTTCCCCTGATGCCTTCCCATCTGTATTTGTGTCACCAATTCTCCTCGCACTGAGAAAAGCAGACTCATTTTTTCTTTACATTTGCATTGAGCCATGAAATCATGCCAGTATTACTCACGGATCCCAAAGAAAGGGATCCCAAAGAAGAGAGACTCTTATGAACCTGTAATTGTCCATAAGTAAGAAGGAAATTGATTTGGTTGATGTTTCTACAGCCATTCACTACATCGTTAGAGAATGTTATTTAATGAGACTCCCAAATTTCCAATAACATTCCCAGAGAATTTCTATTTGAGGGTCTTCCAGTCCCTCAAAATGTGCCGGCGCCTCCCAATAACATTACGAGGTATATATTAATATGTCCAGTTTTTATAAACAAGGAATCAGAGCCACAGATAAATGAGGTAATCTGCCCAGGAACATACAATATTAGGTGGCCAAACAGGACTCAAGCTGAAGTCTTTCTGAAGACCAGGCTCATGTCCTTGACCAGGTAGGTCTACACTGCCTTTGCAACAGTCATGCGCTGCCCTGCCCACACAATTTGGCCGGCACTTAAGTTGCTACCAATTTGGGCCTTAATTCTTATTTATATCTCTAGTCCAACATTTCTGAAACTGTTACCAAAATATAATCAGTATTACTGAGGGACTCATGCTCTGTTAAACAATTTCAAGGAGTCCACTTAACTTAGAACTTCACAGAGCCTTTAAAATGCATTATGAATTACCAAGAGGAGGAGATAGCAGACAGAGTTTCCCAAACCTATTTATGACAAAACTCACGAAGTGTGTGAGTGCGTTTTGGGGAGAGTTATCGGGGTGAATGAAAAATATTTGTTACAAACTCAAGGGACACTAATGTTCCACAAAAATTCTAAAAATACTGAACAAGAAGATCAAATGTAGCATTTATGTTTTAAATTTGAGACAAAGTTTCAGTGGCTTAAGACTTTCTTTTCTTCGCCTTTTCCGCACTCATTTTTTTTGCCGTGAAAACAGCTTGACCAATTTTAAATGGAATACTAAGGAGAGTAAATGTTTTTATTATTAGGAAAGAGTTCTGATATTTTGCAGCTAAATCCTTTTTTATTTGACTTTCTTTATTGCCCAAGGTAGTAGTAGTGGTGGTGGGTGGGTGTGAGTGGAGAGGGATGATGTCAGAAGAAAAAGATAAAAATAGTCTCAAATGTGAGATGCATAATGAATTGAAGAAGTTATACCCAAGATAGTTATTTTTCCCAGGTAGACTTCATATCTACGGGGCTAACAAGATGACAAAATTCTAACACAGTTTTCTTTTCTTGTTTTATTTATGATGTTCTGTGTTACATTTGATCATTTTTACCTGTAAAAAAACCATTGTATCGAATGATACAAAATAGTTTGAAAAGAAAATGCCTAGGGTGGTCTTAAACTCCTTCCTGCTGGAGTCTGACAGGAAAAGCTGCGGTCTAGTGATACTCTGGTTTTTGGATCAGAGAGAAGGTGCAGACACTGAGCATTTCACTATCTTGTCAGCAATTCTCAGATTCTCCTACCAGGAACTTTCAGCTTTGTAAACTGCAAGCACCCAAGAAAACTCCAAATGCCATTCACAGAAGGAATCTTAAAGACATTGACATTTTTTAATTTGATTTAGTTTCAAAAAGAGAGTCAAGATTATAATTAGTCCTGACCTTTGATAAGCACTGTGTAAAGAAGCTGAGGTGAGCATTTCACATGGAGAGAGATGTCAGGAATTCAGAACATTCCATAAAGAAACTTTGAAATTCAGAGTAAGTCAAGGGCAGGGCTTTCTAGTTATTTGTATTATGATAAAATAGACTGTTATCACAACTGGAGCAAGGCACTGCCAGCTTGCTGACGACTTTCACTGACAAACCAAATATGTTTAAGGTTGGGTATCACAGGAATCAAGTCCTCCTTGTTTTACTATGGCTCCTATGGCAATCCTGTGTTCACATTGAATTTAAATTTGAATTTTAGTGGACAGTTTGTCTTGATGCCAACTTTACAGAGAAGTAGGTCATATTGTGAAAGGACAAAGTATGAAAATATCTCCTTCCGGCTTTTTGAAAATTAGGGTTTGGAAATGCAAAGGCAGAAGGAAGTCTGTAGTAAAGTCCTCAATGAAGGACAGAAGTCAGATCGTGCACTGAAACATTAATCAGAGTGCTATGGGAGCCAGGAAGTTACAGCTGACCAAAGTCCTAGAGCTCACTCTTAGTTCTCTTCTAGAGAGAGGATAGGTTCTTCAAGATGAAACCTTTGGAATAACGCGAAGCCATAATAGATGGCATGTTTGTCACTTTTGCATTGTCATTTCAGGCATATTTGGAAATCCACTCTGAACTTTCACTCCAAGGACTTCAGGAAGAGTCATTTCACAGTTCAGTGCTGCTGGGTTGCTAGCCTGAACACGGCATATGCTTTGAACCAGCACGATGATACACGCTCCGACTGCCAAGAATCCAGAGCTGGCAGAAATTCTCACAGTCCCCTAAGCCAACTTTGTTCAAGGCCCATTCCATCCTAAAAGAAGCTACTTAACAGAATTTTGCTTCATTTACTATGTTTATTTGCATGAATTATCTCCCAATAAAAAGGCCTGGGGTTCTGAGTCAAATAGAACAGGGTTTGAACTCTGGCTCTACCACCTACAAGCAGAGTGTTATTGGGCATATCAAATCTCTTCCCTGGGTCTTAATCTCTTTATTTATACAGTAGGGGTAATAATATCATACTTGAAAGGATTTCAAAAAGGGTAAGTCAAAAACATAGGTAAAATGCACCTGGTAGAATGCCTAGTTCATAGTAGATATTTCCTAAATGTTTGTTCAACTTTGAAAGGTTTACATGTGGTTTGATTAAGGGAGTAGAAAACTAGCTTACAGTTAAATGTTTCTCATCTATAATTATTGACTAACAGATAGAACTACTAAAGCTATTGCCAAGAACATCTTTTTCCCTAGGGCGTATTGATGAAATCTTGGAAGGTACACTTGGAGAGTTATCAGTGGGTCACTCTGGCAAATAGTTAAACTAGGCAGTAAATCTACTTAGATGCAAATCCCCATTCTAATGCCTCTTAATTGGCTGATCTTGTTATTTAATCTCTCAGTGTCTCTGTCTCCTCATCTATAAAATGGGAATCATATTAATAACTACCTCATAGGATAGTTTTAAGTGTCTGACATATAGTACCATCAAATCCATATCAGTTTGTCTTTGAATTATTATCAGTTGCTTTATCAAAATTATTATTAGCAAGTATTTATTGTTCTCTCTGTATTTGTTAAAATAGCTAAGGTTACACTGTGCTAACAACCCCAAAATTTCAGTGGCTTGAAACAACAAACATTTCTTTCTAGCTTATGCCATATGACCAGTGGGGGTTAGCAGGAGCTCTGCTCGTTGCTCCGTTCATCACAGTCCCTCAGTGATGCATACGAAGGTGAATCCACCTCTACACATGCTTCCATTGTTCCTGCGGTAGCAGAAGAACTCACTGGAGGGTCTAGAACCAGCAAGTAAATGCTTAACCCTAGAATTGACCCATAACTTACTGGCTGAAAACAGTCCCACAGCTCTACCTCAATGCAAGGGAAGGGACTGCGAAGCGTAACCCTCCCATATGCCCCAAGGTAGAGAGAAATCACGTACTGGAGAGTACTTGGGAGTCCACCACGTTCTTCATTTGCATGCTCCAAGAGCGTCTCCTATTTGTGCTGACATAAGCAAAGCCAGAATTTTGGGGGGGAAAAAGAAAGAGGACTATTTCCTTCTTGAAACCGAAGGATGAGAATTCTTAAGGAAGGAAGGCAGAAATGTGCATGAAAAGGACACTTATTAATTTCTTTATTTTCATATCACTTTAATAAAGGACCACATAATTATAATTGAGCTCTAGATTCTCATGACTCATAAAAAAAGCTGAACAATAAATTATTTAAAAAATTTTAGACTGAATTTTATATAAAACAAAATGGGAATAATTACTAAATTCATTCAAGAAAAGGCTTTTGCCTTAGTTAACAAAAAATATAAATTCTCTATGAACTCTCATGATGTACTACAAAGAAATAATTGTTTTCTTTCAAGATTAAACTATTTATCATAGACGAATCAGATTCTTCTCCAGTATCTGAAACTGTTAAGGAAATTAACTTTTCAATGAGCATTGTTGTCCTGGTGGCCTGTGATACTTGGTTTCACATGAATCAGTCATTTATTCCTAGAATCTTACTAGTATCGCCTGACTATTAAAACAATAGCTTGAAAAATGGGAACACCTAAGTTCTATATAATATTGACATATGAATATTACATACCCTCTGTGGACTTAGGCTTTATTACTAACCCACAAAATATCAAAAAGCCTTCACCAAATTTGTCTCAAAATTGTTTACCCAGGGCTGATTCACCTCTGTGTGAAAGAATGATTTGAAAAACTTCAGTTCAAACTTCCACAAGATTCTTCCCTTTCCTTTGAACAGCAATGAAGTACAAACCTTCTTTCTGAATTTGCTTTTTTTTCTGGCTCAATCTTCAGAATCACTGGCAAAATTGACATTAAAAAAAAATTCTGAAGCAATCTCTAAGATTATTCAAATTCTCTCCTTTCTATTCCCCATGAACTTTTGATTACTGACACACATTTAAAAGCTTAGATTGTGGCTTTTTTCACTTTGCCCATGCTTCTTTTCAACACCAAAGTCATTAAGCAGAAGGTGGCAATTTTTCCCTGCTGACAGGTAGAACATACTCCTTTCTCTTTTTCAGTAATCACAACATTGCAAGCTATTCATGAAACTGCTTTACAGACTGTGATTTTTGAAAACTCCTTTTATACATACAAAAAAAAAAATCACATATAAAAGGAGTCCTGCCCCACTGAGTAATAAGCACCCAGAGTTAGCAGTCCTCCATCACAAACAAAAGCCTTCATCCATTTCCCATCTTGTAGGAACAACAACTGAGATGGCAATTGGTGCCGCCATGGTGGTGGCTTTAGTGGCTGCCCTACTCCTTGTGCCTGACCTACCTAAAATCTGCCAGGTTTCTAGATCTTCAGTTTGTAAACCCATTAACTAAAATGAAATGAAAAATTTTATTTTTAATTACATACATTTTTTTTCTGCAGGAAAGTCTTATAGTTCTCATCAGCTGCTCAAAATGGATTCATGACCCCCCAAAATTTTAAAAAGCCACTACAATTGTTAGGTATCCATGACAAGGCATGCAACCATCTAGAGCTCAGGATATGTATATGTCTATGAGGGCATTGGAGGGACAGTCCCAGGTATGAGAGAAGATCCAGTCTGGCAGGTGGATGTGGCACACAGAGTGTAGGTCCACAATTACAGATAGTATTCAGGAATATCAACATATGCCAGAGGATTTCCCGGCGGCCCAGAAGACAGTGAGAAAGAGACCAGGAGCTGAAGTTAATGTGGCAGATCTGGTGGAAAGGCAGCAGCAGGGGAGTCAACCCATGGCTGACAGCAGGGCCGAAGTGCTGGACTCTGAGCCTCAGAACATGGTGACAAGAGGGACGCTGGGACTCAGGACTACTCTGAGTACAGTGGGTTTTACACAGGAAGAAAAGCCTCCAGCACAAAAGCCCCAAGGAATCAAAACTAGGTTCTAGACACCAGAATTAGAACACAAGATGGAAATTATAACTAGGAACTAAGTGTAGTGGTAACTGCTCACTGACCACTGAAGACCATTCTCTTCTTCCTCCAGAGTAATAGAATTATAGTCATGTGTATATATATTCATGATAAATTGATGTGATACATACTGTGTGTATATATATATTTATGCTTATATGTGTGTGTATTTGAAAAATATCAAATAATTACTGAGATCCCATCATAGTCCAGACACTATGCTCAATTTCAGAGGAAGAAAAGTGAAAAAGAAATGATTCTTGAACTCAATGTGCTCAAGAGCTATTAGGGCAAAGGTGCTTATGTCAAAAGATTATACTACAACAATTTGTCTTGGAGGTGTACAAGGTACTGTGGGGGTTGAGAGGAAGCTGTGCCTAAGTCATCCCACAGTCTCAGGAGCAAGCTGTCATGAGAGTGGGGCATATGTGCCAGGGCCCTAAAGTGAGGCTGTGCCTGCTGATGGTCAACAAGTGCTCTTGGCTATGAGACGAGGTTGGCAGGGACCAGGCACATATTGATGAGGTGCAGGTCATAATTCTGCAATTGCCATCTGAATCTGTACAGCTGGCCCAGACACCAGCCCCAGTGCCTCGCTGAACATGCTGCAGGATCTGTGGTAAGTCATTTAGGTGAGCTCTGGCCTCAGACATCCAGGTCTCACGATGGCACTGCACAACCACTCACCAAGTGTGAGACTTTGGGACCTTTATTTCATTAAGCCTGGGTTTCTTCATCAGTAAAATGAAGATAGTAATATTTTCTACCTCTCTGTGTCATAAAAATTAAATTAGATAATTCATGTAAAGTGCTTAGTGGAGTTTCCAGCATATGAGAAACACTCAGTAAATTTTTTTATTGTTATGATTATTATATAAAAATTGTCAGTACTACCCAAAGTAATCTACAAATTCAATAAAATCCTTATCAAAATCCCAATGATGGTTTTGCAGAAATCGAAAAATCCATTCTAAAATTCATGCAGAATCTCAAGGTACCTGAAATAGCCAAAACAATCTTGAAAAAGAACATCGTTGGAGGGCTCTACCACTTCCTGATTTCAAAACTTACTACAAAGCAACAACAATCAAAACGTCATGGTACTGGCATAAAGACAGACAGACCAATGGAATAGAATATAGAACCCAGAAATAAATCCTTATATGTATGGTCAGATGATTTTCAACAAAGGTGCCAAGGCCATTCAATGGGTAAAGGACAGTCTTTTCAACAAATGGTGTTGGGAAAACTGGATATCCACATGCAAAAGAATGAAGTTGTACCCTTACCTGACACCATATACAAAAATTAACTCAAAATGTGTCAAAGATCTACATGTAACACCTAAACTATAAAACTCTTAGAAGAAAAAATAGAGGGAAAGTTTCATGATATTGAATTTCACAATAATTTTTTGGTTTATAACGCTAAAGGCACAGACAACAAAAAATAGATAAATTATACTTCAAAATTAAAAGCTTTTGTGCATAGAAGGACACTATCAACAGAGTAAAAAGGCAACCCACATAATGGGAGAAGATATTTACAAATTACATATCTGATAAGGAATTACTATACAAAATATACAGAGACCTTCTAAAATTTAACAAAAAGCCAAACAACACAAAAACAGGCAAAGAACTTGAATAGACATCTCTCCATAAAAGATACATTAATAGTCAATAAGCACATAAAAATGCTCCAAGTCACTGATCATTGGGGAAATGCAAATAAAAAAAAACACAATGAGATATCACTTCACACTCAATAGGATAGCTATTATCAAAAAAATAGAAAAAAAGAAGTGTTGGCAAGGACTAGGAGAAATTGGAACCCATGTATATGGCTGATGGAATATAAAATGGTGTAGCCACTGTGAAAAATAATTCAAAAAATTAAATATAGAATTACCATTTGATCCAGAAATTCCACTTCTGAGTATATATATAAAAAAGAATTTAAAGTGGAAACTAGAACGGATATTTGTATATCAATGATCATAAGAGCATTATTCACAAGAGCCAAAAGGTGAAAACAACCCAAATGTCCATCCACATGAATAAACCAACAAAATAAGTACATACATACAATAGAGTATTATTCAGCCTTAAAAGGAATGAAGTCCTAATACAAGCTACAACATGGATGAACCTTGAGAACATAATCCTACGTGAAATAAACCAGACACAAAAAGATAAATATTGTATGATTCCACTTATATGAAGAACCTAGAGTAATCAAATTCATAGAGACAGAAAGAGAATAGAGGTTATGAGGAGATAGGGGAAGGGAAGAATGAAGAGTTTAATTGGCACAGAGTTTCAGTGTGGAATCATGGAAAAGTTCTGGAGATGGATGATGGGCGATGGTTGTACAGCAATGTGAATGTGCACATCTAAGTTCCTTATCATGGTCTGTGATACCTGCACAGGTGGTTCACACCTACATAGCTATACTTTTCTCTTCCTTCTTCCTCTTGGCTGGTTAGATGAGAGCATGAGGGGGTGAAGGACAGTGGATTCTAGAAAGTTAATAAATTATTAAATTAGTGACGCTTAAGGAAGTAAGCTGGGAAGAGATTAAGTGTTGGCAGAGAGCAAAATGCTTACAATTGAGATAGTGGAGTGAGTGGCTGAGGAAGGGTGGAGAGAAGCCCAGGGAACTAAGAGACCGAGGTCCTGGAGGAGTCATTGCTGTCGCTATTGAAACTACACTAATTATGGCAGGAATAGGGTGTGAGAGAGTGTGGGGACCCTCAAGCATTAAGGAGAAGTGATCTGAGAGGGCCGGCAGATGACTGCATCGAAAAGAAACCACATGCAAACTTTAAACTTTATGTAATAATGTGTATTTATATCTTTAATTTAGAAAACATTGGAATACACATTATCTCTTTTAATATTTTCATAAGCTCTGTGAAGTAGGACTTTGTGGGGAAAGACAACTAACATTTGTTCAGTCTATCCTCTGGGCCAGGAACTGAACTAATGTTTTTACATGTTATACCTTTTAATCCTGAACCTACTCATCCATCTGTCTGGCAACTTTTGTTCTCCCAGTTACATTCTTGGAATTAATAACCTCCCCTCACTGATTAATCACGCTCATGAAGAAGAGCCGTGCTTTCTTAAAGACTGCGCAACTGGCTTTCTCAACTTTTCGGGATTGCTGGGATAGTAATTAAAACAGCATTAATGCTTTTGCACAGACTCTGTTTGGGAGACTCTGAACCCAAGAGGTCAGATAGACTGGACCAAAGACAGAGGATAAAATGAGAGTGTCAAGTTATGTTGCCATGGCTACCTGAGAATACATTAAGGGAGGAGGTGAGAAATTAAATAAGCATTGAGAGCAAAGCTCTTGCAGCCATGCTCCTCAAGAGCTGGGTGAGAAAAAGTTGATAATCCATGCATTTGGACAATCCGGCCTGAGTCTTAAACCCCTCTGAATGGCCTCCTCCCACCTCCCCCAGAACAGGGCCATCCCACACTCGGGAGCACATTCACCGATTATCGAACACTCATTATGTGCAGGCACTGAGCCAAACGCTCTCACGTTGTCTCTCAAGGATGCCGACAGAAAGCCACCTGGGATGGTCTTGTGAGAAGTATGTCCTCATCCTTTTATTTCCCTTGCCCTTTTCTGAAGCCTGAAGATTTCCCACCTATGTATTAATAGGTAGAAATAAATCATCAGTTACTTTCCCGAGACACCACAGACAGACCAGGTATTTTCTGGTTGAGGGAATCTTCATGAGCTTTCTTTCATATAAAACGTAGTTATATGTCCCTAAAGGAAAACTCAGAGAGCCTTGCATGTGAACTCAGTGAGGTCAAGTGACAGTAATTGCTGAGGTCAGTGCTCCCAATCTATGTTCAGCGGAGCATGTCTGGGGCCTCTTGAGGGGATCAAGAGCCCTCCCTCGTTTGTTTGAGGTTGTGGAATGTCCGAGTGGAAAGTTCAGAAGCTTTGGGCTTTGATTCCTAGGTCTGGCACTTGCTAGCTGTTTGACCCTACACAACTTACTCCATCTCATTTTGCCTTAATTCCCCCACGACCAGAGCAAAGACAGTAATAATATTTGCCTTATTAAGTTGTGAGGCTTAATGAGTTAATAGATATTTTGTGCTGACACACAGTAGGTACTCAATAAATAATAACTAGTATTTTAAGGTCAAAAGCATCAGTGCGTGGTATTACATCATCTAAATTGATCACACTTGTGGGATAAACGATGATTTATTATCCTATTAAATGCTCAGAACTGGCCGTATCAAATGCTATTTTTAAACTACTTTGTACGTGTTAATGCTTCCTTCCTTTTTTATTTTTTTCCAACAGAAGAGACAAGGAGATTATCCTACTATTTTTATTTAACTTTGGGTACCCAAGAAGTCTTTTGAGGTCAGCAAGCAGCTCTTCCTCAAAGCTACATAGGCGTTGAAGATAAAGCAGCAGCTGTCCTTCCCTCTGGTACAGTCAGGAAGCCTGGGCTGGACAAGTGAAAAGAAAGCCCACCAGGGCTGGAAGCCTAGGTTACTGGGCCGTCACAGAATCTAGTCAGAGCAATGAAAAGAAGGACAAACTGCAACGCTCCTTGGCCACAGCCTATTTCAAAATGGAGACGCGAGGCTGCAGGTGGAGCTTGGCACGCCCGTTCATTCTCTTAATGTGAACTTCCTCTGGTTCACGGTCAAGCTCCTTGAACAAATTGTATGGGGGGAGCGGGGAGGTGAAGGAGGACAAAATGAAAATCAGGAAAGTTGAAGCTAGAGATTTGTTTTCTAAAAATATTTTTCAAAGTTTTGGGAGGTTTTCGGTTTTTTTTGGGTTTTTTTGTTTTTTTTTTGGTTTTTTTTGCTGTTTTTGGTTTTGTTTTTTGTTTTTTTTTTCTTATTTCCAACAGCCCTCACTTATTTGGCCTGTCTCATTTAGGACAAAGACAGAATGATCCAAAATGCAAAGTGCTCCTTGTGGTCTTTTCGTGGGTGTTGTTCCTGCAGCGATGGCCTGATGCAGCCCCTGCAAGGCTGGGCGCCGCAGCCTCCCACTCCTGCCGCAATATCCTGGTTTGAGGCGCTTATGTCTAGAATCCAAAAGACACGCCTGCAGCAATGGCATTTTCTCCTCCAATTTATGTATCTAAAATCTAAGCTTCTTTCTCTACCCTCGTGACTAAGCACACTAAGTATTTCCTGCAGCAAGTGGAACAGAAACAAGCCCTTCTCTCTCTACACTCCAGCAGCATTTCTGAGCCCTCAGAGTCCTCAGAGTCCATCTATTCCAGACATGAAAGCAAGCATCACACCAGGGAAGAGCACTGCCCGCCGGGGAAGGCAGCCGCCCCTGCGTACAGACTACAGTTCTACTGGAAAATAAATGCAAGGAGTCAGCTCGTTTGCTTGACTAGGGGAAACCAGAGCAGAAATTCAGCCCTGGCTTTGGATAGTTCACTTCTTTACACAGAGTTCATTTGGATGTAGATACTGTATATGTAAAATCCACACAAACACCTGTTTTGTGGGCAAATGATCACATGCTTATGGAAGTACATAAATACTTAGTATATATTATTAAAGTTTAGTCTTATATACACTTCATGTAAATATTCAAATGTTTATGGGCAAAGTATGATCTTTTTGAACAATTTCTCTTGGTCATTTTAAAATTGACATTGATGCCTTTAAGATGGCATGAGGGATCTAGTTTCTTATTGTCCTCCCCACTCCTTCACTCACTGGCATTCATTTTCTAACCCCTGAAATAACAGACTTCTGCAAAGTACTTGAAATAGTTTACTTTTGCCCTCAGTATTACAACTTTCTCCTAATTGAAAGAAATTTGACTTAGTATGGCCTTATGCTGTTACATCAGTAACCTTTTAAAATATACGTGACTAAGCCTGGTACAGTGGCTCACGCCTGTAATCCTAGCACTCTGGGAGGCCGAGGTGGGAGGATCGCTTGAGGTCAGGAGTTTGAGACCAGCCTTAGCACAAAAGAGACCCCGTATCTACTAAAAATAGAAAAAATTAGCCAGGTATGGTGGCATGTGCCTGTAGTCCCAGCTACTTGGGAGGCTGAGGCAGAAGGATCGCTTGAGCCCAGGAGTTTGAGGTTGCTGTGAGCTAGGCTGATGCCACGGCACTCCAGCCTGGGCAATAGAGCAAGTCTCTGTCTCAAAAAAATAAAGTAAAACAAAACAAAATAAATGTGACTCTGGAGTCATACAGGCTCTGAGTTTGTGGAGGTTGCAAAATGAGTGGAGCAGCCAGTATCTCAGAGAAGCCAGATATCCTGCTCTGTCCTTCCCAAAGCAGGTCTGTAGTCCTGCTGCCTGGCCTTGGCTTACCTGCCTCATGGACGGAACTCAGTTAAGTTCAGCTACACAGAGAGAGAACAAAGAAGGTCTGGAGAAGGAGGAAGGCACAAAAGGAGACTGGCTGTGAGTAGGCAGCAAGTTCAATGCAAGAATAATTTGTTCCTTTCCAAAAAGAAGTCAAAAACATTTCTCTTGATAATAATGAATTTTATTTTATTGATGAACATCTATGGGTGTGAGAAGATGGAACATGTGGGCTGTAACCGAGGTAACGGAGTGGGCAGTAGTTCAGGCAGCCTGATAAATTCATGGCGAGAAACTGCTAGAAAGGATTCATCTGTACACTTCGGCCTCCTCCTTCCACAACAGCACCTGATGCTGTCACTGATTATTGTGAATTCACATGTGGGTCAGGGAGAGGAGGGCTGGCTGCCAGTTGAAGAATCTAGCCTTATTCATATCTGTTCATCAGGAAAGGTGCAAAAGAAGATAAAAGAGAAAATATGAGAAAAGTAAAGTAGGACATGCTGAAAAATTTTAAGTCTTTTAAAATTATTTTTCCTTGACATGTAATAAGTGTACATACTTATGGGCTACAGTGTGATATTCTGATACATATGTACAATGTGCAATGATCAAATCAGGGTAATTAGCGTACCCATCACTTCACATATTTATCACGTCTTTCTTTGTGTTGGGAACATTCCAAATCCTTTCTTCTAGCTATTTGAAAATATACAACAAATTATTGTTAACTGTAGTTACCCTGTAGTCCTTATAGAATACTGGAAGTTATTCCTCCTGTCTGGCTGCAATTTTTCTTCCCATTAAATAATCTCTCGCTAACTCCCACCCCTCTTCAGCCTCTAGTAATCACTATTCTGGTCTCTATTGCTTTGAGATCTCAACTCTTTTAGCTTCTACACATGCATGAGAATATATGGCATCTATCTTTCTGTGCCTGGCTTATTTCATGGTAACATACTATCCTCCAAGCTCATCCATGTTTCCTCAAATGACAGGATTTTACTCTTTTTTATGACTAAATAGTGTTCCATTGTGTATAAATACCACATTTTCTTTATTCCTTCACCTGTTGATGGACACTTGGGTTGATTCTGTATCTCGGCTATTGTGAATAGTGCTGCAGTAAACACTGGAGTGCAGATATCTGTTTGCCATACTTTTATTCTTTCTTTTGGATCTGTACTCAGCAGTAGAATTGTTGGATTGTGTGGTAGTTCTATTTTCAGTTCTGTGAGGAACCTCCATATTGTTTTCCATAATGGCTATACTAATTTGCATTCCCACCAACAGAGTGTAGGAGCTTCCCTTTCACTACATTCTTGCCAGTATTTATTTGTTTGTTTTTGTTCTGGGGTGAGATAACATCATTGTGGTTTTGATTTGCATTTTCCTGATGCATAGTAATGTTGAGCATTTTTCATTAAGTTTATTTTTAAACATGTACAACTATTGTGCACATAACGAGAAACAATGCATAACAATGACAATGACAGTGACCATTCTTGAGCCTTGTTTAAGACTATCAATCTTTAGCACTTTGGAACCTCAGTGCCCAGTGCCCTAGAAGGAAACCAGCTTCTCTGGGCTAATACCTGTTGCCTTAACCATCTTTATCATGGTTGATAGATAGATGGAAGAAAAGTCCTTCTACCAAATGTGCTCAGTAAAAAATAATTTCTAATTAATAAAAATAGTTAACCAAGTACATAAGAGGAGCACAGCACATGAAGCCCACTGCAGATTTTTAATATCTCGAATAAGGAGTCACGAAGTTATGGCCTATTGTATTAGGGATCTCTGTGGAAAGAATTAAGGCCTAATATGATTAAATATATTCCCAAATTTTCATTGATCACCATACAGAAGGCTGCTGCATTAGCAATATGTTCAAGTTAGCCAATCCTCAGGTTCATCAATTTCTAGAGAGCCATAATTGAATTTTGTGTCTATGAATCAGTCTGTAATTTTACATTTATTTTAATTTTGTAATATGCTAATGTTTTAAAGCTACAGCTTTAACATATAACAGGGACTCTTCAGAATTTTCCCCAAATTTTAATTTAGTTAATACTAATAAAAACTGATGCTTAAAAAATACACAGTTTCTCATCTATTGGCAGACCTCTTCTTATACAGTTCCATGCTGACATGTTGACTTTTATGTCTTAGTAGAGCTATAAATGCCAGCAAATGTGGCATTTGAAATAGAGGAAAGATTCTTTTGACATTATTAGAAAGAATTTGTTAAAAAACATAATGTTGGAAGTAGCAGGAAGATCTTAAAAAGAAGATGATTTGGAATTAATGACTTTTATTATTTATTGTTTCTACCCTCACCAGAAACAATAACTTAAATGTTCTTCTTTTCCAGGAAACAGATGTCAAGCTTTACCTAAGGCATTTGCAAGTTTAAGTGCCTTGGCTCATCTCACTATTCATTAAAAACAGAGATATTCTCATAGGAGTTCTCACTGGAACACAAATTTGGACGTATTTTGTTCTAAAGTAAATATGATGAAAAAGTGAAAGCTTTCTCCTAATGTTTATTTTACTTACATTTCATGTAAGAAATCAGACCCTTGAAGTTTGTCTACCACTAGTTGACAAATCTTAGTAGATGAGACCCTGCCACTATAATTAATCCTAAAATGGTAGGGAAGACCAACTCTCTTGTTCCTCCGCAGCCTGTATTCTACTCTCTATTACCTATCAAAAATTTTGTGGCCTATTCCAAACATGCCATGTCCCAGCAATGACATATTTGATAATAGGCTTCAAAATAAACAATGAAATCCAGATTTCTATTCTTAACATAAAATGCCATGTCTTTTCAATCACAGTTGCAAGTACTAGAGGAGATTACAGAAAATAACTAGCTTAATTAATACTTTATTAGTTTTAACCAAATTATTCTTTGGGACATAATTCTGAAAAGCTCCTGTTATATATTAAAGTTATAGCTTTAAAGCATTAACTCACCACAAAATTAAAATAAATGTGAAATTATGGAGTGATTCATAGACACAAAATTCAATTATGACTCCAGAAGACCGACAAACATGAAGAGTTGGTTAACTTGAACATACTGCTAATGTAGCAGCCTTTTGTATGTTGATCAATGGAAATTTAGGATTATATTAACACTTAATCATATTAGGCCTTACTTTATTCACAGAAAAGAATTATAGAATCTCCATGAGTTTCATATGCTTTGGGATTCAGAAGAGTCTATTAAGCATGATGTTGAAGAGTTAGACAATTGTACAGGGTGACTCAGTCAGCTAGAGTATTGATGCTGCAGAGTTGTATCTTAGAAAAGGAAGTAACTACCTCATGCTCCAAGTCAAACTTGTTTTTCTAATCCTCTACAACATGGTGTAGGTGTTTCTCTGCACTGCATTATACTTCTATGTTCAAAGATGTGCTCCAATCATTTCCATTAGTTCATTTTCAGGTTATGATTTCTATCATAAGGACTAAGAGCTGAGGATTTCTGTTCCCAGTAAATGACAAGCTCAATTCAGGAAAATTCCTGCTGAAAATAATTAAAATATTGCATAAGATTTTTAAAAATATTCTTAAAAGAATAAAATAACTTGGAAAAATAGTAAGGAACTGCAAGTCCAAAACCAAATGGAAAGTGGGAATCCAGAGAAGTAAGTGGAACACTGAGGCTGCTTCTGCCTCGAGGGCATTTGCTGAACTTAGTAAATTTGGATTTATGGGATTAGGCAGACAGAAATTAAGGCCCAGAGTCCACCCAAGGTGGTAAGTTTACTATGAGACCGTCCTCACATCAAGCTGGTTGCCAAAGGGTTACATCATATGGTAAAAATAAACCAGAAATAAATCCTCTATTTCTCCCACTACACACACACACACACACACACACACACACACACACACACCTCAGGGGACCTTAGGGAAGTTTTCTCATGGCACTGAGTAAACAGGGGAAAAGATAAGAGGACAGAAAAAGTCCCTGAGAAGTGGCGGTCACCACCGCCTCATGCTGGTACAGAAAGGCAGCTTAATTCTAGGCCTTAAAGAATCACAAAAAATAATTTTTCAAAATGTTGAGTAATCCATAATAAAGACTTTTTAAAAAATGAGAAAACAGGGGACAGTTAAAAACAATCAGCAGAAAAATAAAATTACAGAAACAAATCTAAAAAATACTGGAAATATTCAGGTTATCCAAACAAAGTAAGTATGCTTACTCTGTTTAAAGATATTGAAGACAACTTGAAAACATCTGTAAGGAAAAGAAAGCATAAAAATAGACCTAGAAAATTTGAAAAATAAATAGTACAAGAGAAACAAAATATATATATGAGAGAGAACTTTAGATGAAGTTCAGCTGAGAGGTTGAAGAACAAATTAGATACAGCTGGGCCAGTCACCGTGGCTCATGCCTGCAATCCTAGCACTCTGGGAGGCCACGACAGAAGGATCACTTGAGGTCCAGAGTTTGACACCAGCCCTAGCAGGAGCGAAACCCTGTCTCTATTGAAAATAGAAAAAATTAGCCTGTCGTGATGGTCTGTGCCTGTAGTTTCAGCTAATCTGGATGCTGAGACAGGAGGATCACTTGAGCCCAGGAGTTTGAGGTTGCTGTGAGCTGCTAGGCTGATGCCACGGCATTCTAGCCCGGGCTACAGAGAGAGATTGTCTCAAAAAAAAAAAAAAAAAAAAAAAAAGAATAAATTATATACAGCTGAAGAAGATTTAGTGCATTAGAAAATAGGTCAGAAAATTAACCAGAATGCAGCACAGAGAGATAGAAAGATGAAAAATATAGTGGAGAATTGAGAGACACAGAAGATAAAGAGCTAACATACTTTCCATCAAACTTTCACAAGAGGATACACTCAGAAGAGTGAAGAAACCAAAGATAAAAATTAAAGAGATCATAGCTGATAACTTTCTGGAACTTAGAGAAAACAGATCAATACACAAAATCACATTTACATATGTCATAGTGAAACTGAAAAACAGCGAAGAAAAATGCAGCTATTTTAAAGCAGCCACAGGAAAAAAGGCAGATCATCAAAAGAATGACAGAAAGATAATTGATGTTTTTAATCACAACAATAAAAAATGAAAGCCAGTAGAATGATCATTTCTATGTGTAGAAATAATTGCCAATCTAGAAGTATATACCCATTAAAACTATCTTTTAAGAATGTGAGTGGACTAAATACTTCAGTTATGAGGTAAGATTTTCAGATTTGCTTCTTAAAAAATGATAGGCTATTTACATAAAGATAAGTTTAAAGAAAAGAATAAAAAGAGATATACTATGCAATTCTAGCAAACAAAGCAAATATAGCCATATTAATATTAGACAAAACTCTTAAGCAAAAAGCATAACCAAAGATAAAGCCATTTCATATTGATAACAGATTCAATATTTCACAAAGATGTAACAGTCTAAATTTGTAAGCAATTAATAGCATAGGCTCCAAATACGAAAATCAAAAATTGACAGAAACATAAGGAGAAGTAGATAAATACACAACCATAGATTTTTTTGTTACTAAAGAGGCTGTTCTCCCCAACATTGTATAGGTATAATTTTCATACAATAAACTTTATTCTCTATAGCGTACAATTCAATGAATTTTTCACAAATGGATGCAGAATATTCAATCTCCCTAGAAACTTTTTCATTCCTCTTTATAGTCCATCCCTTTCTTCACTCCCAGCCTCAGGCAACCACTAATCTGATTTTTTTTTTTTTGTCACTATAAATTAGTTTACATCTTCTAGAACTTTATATAATTGAATCATACAGAACGCAGTGTTTTGTGTCTGGCTTCTTTCACGCAGCATAGTGATTTTAAGAGTTATCTGTGTGCTTGCACAATATACCTTTATGCTGCTGGAAGGCTATTCCTTTGTATGGCTGTACCACAATGTGTTCATCCATTCATCTGTTGATAGACATTTGGGTTATTTCCAGCTTTTTGCTATTGTGGATAAAGCTGATGTAAACATTCATGTATTTGTGGTCTTTGTAGGAGCTTTTTTTTTTTTTCCTCTTCAGTAAACACCTGAGAGTAGAACGGCCATGTCATGTGGTAGGTGGATGTTTAAAGTTTTATGGAGCTTCCAGGTTTAAAAAGCCACTGTACTATGTTGCATTCTCATAAGTAGCATATGATAGCTGCGATTGTTTTATATCCTTATCAATCTTTTTAATTTTAGCTGTATTCATGATTGTGTAGTGGTATTTAAAAATTACTTATGTATTATAGATACAAATCTACTGTCAGATTTATGCTTTTTTATTTATTTTTCTTTCGGGATATTATGAGGGTACAAACATTTTGATTACATTTTATGCCTTTGCCTCACCCAAGCGAGGATTAGAGGCATGCCCTTCCAGATTTATGTTTTGTAAAAATGCTCTGCTATTCTGTGGCATGCCTTTTCATTTTTTAATAATGTCTTTTGAGAACAAATCAAAATTTGGGTTTTTTTTTTAGATGAAGTTCAATTTATCAATTTTTGTGTATGTGCTTTGCTTTTCTATCTGAGAAGTTCTTACCTATCCAAGGGCACAAATAATTTCTCCTATGTTTTTGTCCAGAAGTTTTGTAGATTTAAATTTTACATTTAGGTCTATAAATCATTTAAAGTAAGTGTTTGGGTAGAATGTAAGGTACAGGTGAATGGTTTATTTGTCTGTTCTTCTATAGGTTAATCTCTTTGTTCTAGCCCTGTTTGTTGAAAAACTTTACATTCCCTAACCCAACTATTCATCAAGAATAGAATGTAAATGGAAATTTTGTACATTGATTAACTAGACTACTATACCCTAATGACAATGAATAAATTGCTGCTATGTGCAACCGTGTAGATTAATCTCACAAATATCATGAGTTGAAGAAGAAAAAAAGCAAAAAAAATACATAAATTAAAATTTATCCATATAAACTCTACAAATAAGCAAACATGAACTACATTTTTTAAGGATGTATGTGTAAGTGGCATAATTATAAAAAAAGACTAAGAATAAATGGTCACAAAAGTTAAGGGTAGTGGTTCCCTTTCAAGAAAAGATGAGGCTGTAATTGGAAAAAGGCATTTCCGGACTTCTGGCCTGTTAGGAAAGTTCTATTTGTGGTTATACAGATATTTGCTTAATAAGTATTCATGGAAAGTGCCTACAAGTCATATTTACTTTTTTGTCAGTATGTTAGATTTCATCAGAGAATAAAAAAAATCAAGATAAGGTATCTGAAACTATGCATGAAAGTGATGCAGCTGTGGTTTAGTGAAGAAACTTCTGGCTCTGATAAAAGTTAATGTGTGCAATGTCACCTACCTCCCTGAGCCCCTTCATTTGTGAAATGAGGATGATAAAATTAGGTAACTTACAAAATTTACAATAACTTTGATAACTTTGTAAGTTGTGCCATGCTATTCCCACAGGGGATATTAGGAAACATTATTTTTATTATTATTTTTACAAGGGAGTGGGCAACATGACTTGAACTGAAAGGTTCCAGTTTATCTGCTCCCCTCTCTTGCCTGTGGGGACCTTTTCCACTGGGCAGCCATGACACTGTGCCCCTCAGGTCCTCCTTCCTGAGAGAACCTGCTGCCCAAGGTGCAGTTGGTTGACACCACGTGTGGCCGCATCCTGGGAATCCACTGGATCATTTACGTGCAGGTGACACTCTCCTCAGGTTGCTTTCGCCAGTGACTGAGCATGGTGGGAATACTAGAGCTGGGCCATTTCTGCCCAACACAGGACCCATCTACCGGGCAGTCTTTGTTCCAAAGCTGCATCACTGGCCTGGCCAAGACCCGGGAGCTGCACCCAGAGGCTCTTCCTGCCCCCTCCTCCCAGGCTCACCCCTCTCCTTCCACAGGGGAGCCCCTCATTGCTGCGTGAAGCCTGCCCCTGACGACTTCTGCCTGCTCCCTGCCTTGTCTTTCACAGGACTTGCCCCTAGGAAATCTCTTACACTTTTAATTCTATCTTAGCATCCGCTTAGCATCTCAGAGGACAAGAACTGAATACTGCATGCAAACAGTGTTTTTAATGAACAAGAACTATGCAAATTCAAAAATCCCCAAAACAAGAAATTGTATGAGATGTTGTTTGAGGGCACTGAGATGTCTGACTCATAGACAAACAGCCTCATACGGACAGAGCAAACAACTTGTGATTTCTGAGTGATCTCATTGTCCCACATAAACAAAGCCAGAAACATGGAGATTAATATTTTCATCCAAAAAAATCCACGAATAGAACAATTGAGGCTTCGCAATGTTGTTTGTTTTTCATACTAAACTACATTTTCTTTTCTTTCTTTACTCATTTCTACATTATATCCAGATTCTTTTTTGAAATAGATTTGTGAAAGGCCCGATGAATCTTGATTTTCCTAAAATCTCTCAAGGTGAAGTCACCTAAACAAAGGCTTTGTGTCAATTTGGAAATGTCACTAAGCTGTGGCAGTCAGAAGATATAGAGAATTTAAGGATTGCAGCAAGCAGAGTAAGTTAAAAAAATTTTTGTATCCATATTTTGCATTTATGTTTCAAATATTTACCAAGTCAGCAGCCAAATGAAAATGATTGTTGCATAAACTGTGAACTGCAAATTTCAATAAAAAATGCATTTAAATCTATTTCATTTTAAAATAGTCATGCCTTGGCTTTTACAGAATGTATCTTCTTCTTATAACTTTTAAAGAAAACAACAGGCAATATACCTTTAAAATAATTTATTTTAAATCATGGCACATTTTCCTAAAATTAAACATGATGTCTTTAATTTGTCTGTAGCAAAGTTATTTTAGGAAGTATTCAATACAAATCCACACTAATTTCATTATTTGGGGACCAAGTACCCCATTAAATGGTTAATCTATAAAATGCATCACTTTGATCATGTATAAGGAATGCACAGCTGATTATCTGCACTGCTTTTTGTCATTGGTGGGTAAGATAAAATGCACTGTTGAGAATCAAACCTGGTTGAGAGATAAGAATCCTTTAAGTTAATATGCCTTGAAATTATTTTCTCATCTCCAAATATAGATCTATGTTATTCTTTCACCTGCTGGGTAGTTTATTTCATATGAATGTACCATAATTTATTCATCAGTTTTGTTAGGTGTTTAGCAATTTCCACTTTTCCCAATAGTGTTGAAGTGAATATTGTTATAAATAACAGTTTGTACATATGAGGGAGGATTTTTGCAGTGTGGTTAATGATTTTAATAAAATACTGTCCAATTTCTCTGGAAAACTACTTAAGCAATTTGAATACTCTTCATTTCTCTATGTCCTCATATAATACTTAGATAATTTCCATTTCCGTCTATGTTGCTTTTTTAAAGAGGCAAGAAGAATATCTTCCATTTGTTTTAATTTGCATTTCCTCATTGCTGATAAAGATGAACTTCTTTTTACATTTTCTACTGTTTCCCTTGTCCTGTCCTTGTCTTATGCCCATTTTACTATTCAGTTTTTTACTTATTGTTTTATAAGAGTTATTTATATACTCTAAATACTACTCCATCATCTATTTTACATATTACAAATATTACAAATATTTTCTCCTTGTCTCTTCTTTGACTATTAACTTTCTTATGGTACAGGAACTCTGTAATTTGTACAGAATTTAATTATTTTAATATTTTTATTTATGGTATTTGCATTTTGCACTTTGCTTAAAAGATATTCCTCATCTGGGATTTATAAACATATCCCTTCATATTTTCTCTGAATTCTTTAACAGTTTTTACATTTTATTTAACTCTTTAGTCTAGCTAGAGTTCACTTTGTATCTACTGTAATTTAAATAATTTACCTTTTTTCCCAAATGAATAAGCAGTTGACAGAAAATCATTTACTGAATAGTTCATACTTTCCACCCTGATGTGAAATGCTGCTTTTATAATTTACTAAACTTCAATGTATATATTGTTCTGTTTCTGAATTCTCTATTGGGTTCAGTCTATTTTTCTATTTTTGCAGGAATGTCAAGCTATTTTAATTACTATAACTTGGGTGTATGCTTTAATATATGGAAGATCAAATTCCTCTTTATTTTTAAAAAATAATTTCTTGTCTGCGAGGGGTGGCTCATGCCTGTAATCCTAGCACTCTGGGAGGCCGAGACGGGAGGATCACTCAAGGTCAGGAGTTTGAAACCAGCCTGAGCAAGAGCGAGACCCCGTCTCTACTAAAAATAGAAAGAAATTAATTGGCCCACTAAAAATATATAGAAAAATTAGCTGGGCGTGGTGACACATGCCTGTAGTCCCAGCTACTCGGGAGGCTGAGGCAGAAGGATCGCTTGAGCCCAGGAGTTTGAGGTTGCTGTGAGGTAGGCTGACACCACGGCACTCTAGCCCAGGCAACAGAGTGAGACTCTGTCTCAAAAAAAAAAATAATAATTTCTTGATTATTCTTACATGTCTTATATCCAGAAGAATTTTACAATTAGCTTGTCAAATTCCATAGCATTTCTTGTTGGGATTTGTGTTTGAACTGCTTTGAATTTATAGATTTCACATTTTTTTTACAATATATAATTCTTTAACTAGAAGTTAAAAGCAATATAGATATAATTCCCATTAAGAAAAGAGAAAAATTTCTTTGCAAATCTTGAAAACCAGAAAGGGGGTTTTATATTTAATGTATGAGGTAATAGGGAATCTTAATGAACAGAAGGATGATATAAAAGACTTGGTTTTAGAAAGATTTTACTAATTGCTTTAGAAGCTTCCTAAAAGCAAGAGTTAGGTCAAAGTTAGGGTTACAGTAGGACTAGTCTCACGTAAGGGTAAACAGATTATGGCAGTGATCTGGCCTGAGAGGATGGAGAAGCCGGCTAGGGTAGTGTCAAGGGATTTGGAGGGGAAAGGATAAATGTGAAATATTTCCAAGGAAACATGGGCTGTAATCACACTCTTGTTTGATAACTAAGGCTCTGAAGCATTACAGTAAAGTATTCTGACTTCTTTGTCCTTGAGTCTGCACTTAGGACAGAAGGCCTGCTAGATCAGAAATGGTTATTCCTAATTTTTATTTAATCTATATATCTGTGTTATGCCTACTTTGTATCCAGGAACATCGCAGAGTTATAATCTAATATTTTCTGTCTTTGACCTTGAGGTTTCGCCTGGGCTTTTCACATATGCTGAATCTTTTGGCCAGCTTTAACATATTTAGACAATAGCCTTATTCATTTGAAAAATGAAACCAGTCAGTGTAGTTCTTGTCATTGTTTTAAGGTCATAAGAACATCAAAATTAAACCTGAGGATAGCTACATGCAGAAGAGTGAAACTGGATCCCTACCTCTCACCTCTCACAAAAATTCTCTCAAGATGGTTTACAGACTTAAACCTAAGGCATGAAACCTTAAGAATCCTAGAAGAGGATGTTGCGAAGATCCTTTCAGACATTGGCCTAGGCAAAGAATTCTTGAAGAAGACTCTCATCTCAATTTTATGCCTAAATTCCTATTCCTACTTTCTCAATGTTGTCACTTAAAAGTGAGTTACATTTAGAAATTTGTGACTGCACTGTTACAAAATTTAACACATGTGAGTCTCATCTATAAGTGAAACTTCTAGTTAATAACACATGATTTCTAAGGGCTGTCTGTTATACACTTTATTCAATAAATATTATTTGACACTTACTATGATAGAGTATTGATTTGGGAAAATGATAAAGGATAGTAACCTGGAATGGTTGCAGGTCTCTGTGCTATGCTGTGCCACCTAATAGTACTATAACAGAAGTGTGGACAGACTGCTGGTGATCTCTAGAAAAGAAAGTGACTGCCTGCCTTTTGAATTTAAAAAGTTCTTCACTTTGATGATATGCCATTTGTGGTGGTTCTTGAAGGATAAGTTGACTAAATAGTTAAAAAGTTATGCATATTTCTTGTGGGTAGGGGTACAAAGGGTTTAAAAAAGTGGTGGGTAGGTGTATAGAGGATTGAGAAAAGTGGTGGGGTATTCATTGCTGTAGGAATATGAGTAGGACAAGGTTATAGGGTAGATTCATTATATGGTTAGTTTTAAAGTGTCAAGATAGCTTTTACCTGGATCTCCCACCTTGAATTGAAGGTGGCCTTTCCATGAGACAGAAGGCTGTGCTTTGCTACTCTTGGCTGCTGAGCCAGAGGAGTCCATGTGAGACATTTCATAAACTTCATACAGCTTCCCATAGGGTTTATTTGAAACTGAGAATCGTATCTAGAAGGATTCCGAATTAACTATGGAGACTGCATGCTCTATGAAATTCATGCTGATCTAATCAGTAAAGAAAGATTCCCTTAGAGCTAGGGAATCTGACTCTAACAATAGGGCCAAGTAAAACCCCGTTGGAATTCCCTGGGAGCCAAATTAAGTTTTTTTTTTTTTCATGGCAGGCTTTGCCTATAGGCATTGTAAGATAGACCTAGAGTCTCCACATAGTAGTTATGCAGCCTTATTCAAGTTACTTAAGCTCTGTGAGCCTCAGGCTCTTTATCTTCATTTTGTAGGTAATGTAGGTAATAGTACCAGAAATAGTTGTGAATATAAAATGAGATAATGCATATAATGGCATTTTAATAATGTGGTTTATAATACACAAAATACATTTTACACTATCCCCACCCTACCTCACACCAAGTTATATTTATTTCACCGATCTGTATTTACTTGAATTTGAATGTCTCCCTTCTCGGAAATAGTATCAGTCTGGCTTTCATGGCCCTGGGCACTTCTTAGCATGGATCTATAAAATGACTGACCCAAACATTACTTAGTTGTCCAGAGTTACCTCACCGAACTACCTGCCATCCCCCACATGACCAGTCATAGCCTGGCATTTATCACCATGTTATCCAAGCCTTTATTAATGGACTTCTGCATTTCTGAGTCTCATTTGAGTGAGCAGAGGAGAAAAGATATTCACTTTAGTTTTTTATTCTTGAATAAAGCTTTCATTTATGTAATTATTTGATTTCTTTTTTTTCTTCAGAAAATGGCATTTGCCATGTGTCCCAAACGATACTTCAAACCTCATTCATTTTCTTTTCTAGCTTCTTTCCTTTTCACAATGATTTAGGCTCCATTAAATTATCTTTGAAATTCTACTTGTCAGGAAAACAGCCAAAATATTGAATCAGATGTCAAAATGTATTTTCTCAACTTTGAATCATTAAATGGATCTCTATTCATAGACAATATAAAATATAATTACATGATGTAACTGAATTATAAATTTAATGTTTTTCTTCCAAAATATGTAAAGCAATGTTTTAATATAAGGTTTCCATTGCTCCAGTGTGTCTCTTACACATGAATGACTTCTTTTTTGTCTTTGATTTCAAACTGTAAAGAAGGCTTTTCAATGGAAGCTATCTGAACACATTAAGATTGTTGTCAGCCACTGCTTTCCCAATGCCTCCAACCTGGTGTCAGGACTATGACTTCTAAGTCATAGTACTTCCAGATCAGGAGCACCTCTCTATCTCATATGCCTGAGTTAATCCTGGTCAGGGGTGGAATTGTGAAACTGTATCTGTGAGTGTGACCTCATTCATTTAATTTAATTTACTTTTTAATTTTTTTTTACAAATTTCAATATACTTAGGGGGTACAAGTTTTTTTGTGATTGTTTTTGTTTGTTTGTTTTTGTTACACAGATGAATTGGATAATGCTGAAATCAGGGCTTTCAATGTACTCAACACCAGAATAGTATACATTGTACCCAATAGGTAAATTTTATCCATCACCCCCCTTCCACCCAACCCTCTTCTTAGTTTTCAATATCCATTACACTGCTTTATAACCATATATATCCCTCATTTAGGTCCGACTTGTGAGAACATGTGGTGTTTGTTTTTCCATTCCTGATATATTTAACTAAAGATAATTATTTCAAGATCCATCCGGAAGTTGTTGGAAAACACATTTAATTCCTCTTGATGGGTGAGCTGTACTCCATGGTGTGTGTGTGTGTGTGTGTGTGCACGTATCACTTTTTAAATATACTCATCAGTTGGTGGACACTTAGGTTGATTTTGTATCTTTGCAATTGTGAATTGTGTTATGATAAATACTCACGTGCAAGTGTCTTTTTTATAAAATAATTTTTATACTTTGGGTAGATATCCAATAGTGGGATTGCTGGATTGAATGATAGGTCTACTTTTAGTTCTTTGAGGGATAGCCATACTGCTTTCCATAGGGATTGTATTAATTTACATTCCCACTACAGAGTATAAGCACTCCATTTTCATGGCATCTGTGCAAACATCTATTGTTTTTTGACTTTTTAGTAATGGTCATTCTGAAAGGGGTAAGGTAGTGTCTCATTGTGGTTTTAATTTGAGTTTCCTTGATGAATAGTGATGTTGAGCATCTTTTCATATATTTGTTGGCCATTCATATGTTCTTTAAAAAAAAAAAGAATCTGTTCAAGCCTTTACTTCACTTTTACATGATGTTATTTGTTTTTGTTTGTTTGTTTGTTTGCTTTTGGTTTTCTTGCTAATTTGCTTGAGTTCTTTGTAGATTCTAGATAAAAGCCCTTTGTTGGATGAATACTTTGAATATATTTTCTAAGATTCTGTAGTTTGTATATTTACTCTGCTGATTCCTGCCTTTGCTGTGCAGAAGCATTTTAGTATAATTATAAGTCTATTTATTTTTGTTGTTGCTGTATTTGCTTTTGGGGTCTTAGTCATAAAGACTTTGCCTAGGCCAGGGTCCAGAAGAGATTTTCCTAGGTTTTCTTCTAGAGTTTTTATGGTTTTAGGACTTATATTGAAGTCTACAATCTATCTTGAATTAATTTTTGTGTATGTTGAGAGATAGCGATCCAGTTTCAGTTATTACATTGGGCTATTCAGTTTTTCCAGCACTATTTATTAAATATGGCATAATTTACTAATTGTATATTTTTATTTGCTTTGTTGAAAATCAAGTTTTTGTAGTTATATGACTTTTTTTTTTCCTGGGTTCTCTATTCTATTCTTTGTTCTATGCCTATCAATGCTGTTTTGCTTCCATAGTCTTGTTGTATAATTTGAAGTCAGGTAATGTAATGCCTTCAGATTTGCTCTTTTAGCTTAGGATTTCTTTGGCTATTCAGGCTCTGTTTCAGAATTATATGAAGTTTAGGATTATTTTTTCTAGATTTGTGAAAAATTACTTTGATATTTTGATGCGAATTGAATTGAATATTTAAATCACTTTGGGCAATATGGACCTTTTAACAATGGATTGATTCTCCCAATTAATAAGCGTGGGATAGTTTTCCATTTGTTTGTGTCACCTGTTTCTTTCATCAGTGTTTTGTAGTTCTCCTTATAGAGATCTTTCACCTCCTTGGTTAAGTAAATTCCTAGGTATTTTATTTTGTTTGTAACTATTGTAAATGGTATTAACTTCTTGATTTGACTCTTAGCTTGAATATTATCAGTATCTAGAAATGTTAATGATCTGTGTACATTGAGTTTGTAACCTGAGACTTTGCTAAATTTATTTATCAACTCTAGGAGTCTCTTGGTGTAGTTGTTAGTGTTTTCTAGATACAAGATCATGGCATCAGTAAACAAGGATAGTTTGACCTCCTCTTGCCCATTATGGATATCGTTTATTTCATTCTCTTCCTGATTGCTCTGACAAGGACTTCCAGTACTATGTTAAATAGAAATCAGGAGAGTAGGGATCCTTGTCTTGTTCCCAATTCTTATGGGGAATGCTTTTGACTTTTCCCCATACAGAATGAGGTCGTCTGTGAGTTTGTCATACATGACTTCTATTATTTTGAGGTATGTTCCTTCCATGCCTTGTTTATTGAAGGTTTTTATCATGGAACCATACTGGATTTTACTGAATGCTTTTTTGTCATCTATTGAGATGATCGTATGGCTTTTGTTGATAATTCTTGTCATGTGGTGAATCACACTTACTGATTTGCATATGTGGAACCATTCTTGCAGCCCTGGGCTGAAATCACTTGATCATGGTGAGTTATCTTTTTGATGTGTTGTTTAATTCAGTTGCTAGTATTTTGTTGAGAAATTTTGCATTTATTTTTATGAGGAATATTAGTCTATAGTTTTCTTTTTCTATTGTGTTCTTTCCTGGCTTTGGCATCAGGGTGACACTGGCTTCATAGAACGAGTTAAGGGGGATTTCTTCCTTTTCAATTTTACGGAACAGTTAAAGTAGGATAGGTGCCAGTTCTATAGAAGTGTGGTAGAATACAGATATGAGTTTGTCTGGTGCAGGACTATTTTTTGTTGGGAGATTTTTTTTTTTATTTCTGTTTCAATCTAGCTTTTTATCATTGGACCATTCATGATTTCTATTTCTTCCTGATTAAATTTTGGGTGATTGCATGTTTCTAAAACTTTATCTATGTTCTCTCGATTTTCTAATTTGTGTGTGTACAGGTTTTCACAGTACTTACAGATGTTATTTTGTATTTCTTTGCTATCCATTGTAGTGTCTTCTTTTTCATTTTAAAGTGAGCTTATTTGAGTCCTTTCTCTACTATTTCTGCTTAATTAGGCTAGTAGTTCATTGATTTTCTTTATCTTTTCAGAGAACCAATTTTTTTCTTTTGTTTTTCCTTTGTATTTTTTTATGGTTTACATTTTATTTAGTTCTGCTTTGATCTTTGTTATGTCTTTTCTTCTGCTAGCTTTGGATTTGGTTTGTTTTTCCTTTTGTATTTCTGTAAGATGTGAAATTAGGTTGTTCATTTGTGATTTTTCTATATTTTTGATGTAAGCATTTAAGGCTATGAACTTTCCCCTTAGCACTGCTTTTTCTGTATGTAAAAGATTTTGTAAGCTTGTGTTATCTTTGTCATCCAATTGAAAAAAATCTTTTGATTTCCATCTTTATTTCATCATTGGCCCAAGGATTTTTCAGCAGCAGGCTGTTTAATGTGCATGCATTTGTGTAGTTTTAAGAGTTCCTATTGTAATTGATTTCTAGTTTTATTCAGCTGTGGTCTGAAAAGGTACATGGTATGATTTCAATTTTTCTTAATTGACTGAGACTTCATTTTGGCCTAACATACAATCTATCTAGGAAAATGTCCCATGATTTATGTATCTTCTGAAGTTTTGGGATAGTATGTTCTGTAAATGTCTGTTAGATCCATTTGTTTTGGGGCCCCATTTAAGCCCACTCTTTCTTTGTTGAATTTTGGCTTTAATGATCTGTTCACATTTTGTCAGTAGAATGTTGAAGTCCCCGACTATTATAATGTTGCTATGTAATTCCTTGCTTAGATCCAGTAGAGTTCATTTTATGAAACTTGGAGTTCATATGTTAAGTTGAATATATATTTAGAACTGTTTTATCTTGTTGAATTGATCCCTTTATCATTATATAATGACCATCTTTGTCTTTTTTTTTTACCATTATTGATTTAAAGTCTATGTTATCTGATATGAGACTAGTTACTCCTGCCCACTTTTACTTTTTGTTTGTGTGGACTATTTTTTTATACTCCTTTAGCTTGAGTCTATGAGAATTTTTTTGAGTTAACTGCGTTTCTTGGAGACAGCATGTATTGAGGTTGTGCATTTTATACATTCAGCCAATCTACATCTTTTAAATGCAGCCCTAAGATCCTTTACATTCAATGTTGTTATTGATAAGTGAGTTACTATTATTTATCATGTTGATTGTTACCTAGGTGTTTTGGTTTTTCCCTTGTGTTATTGCTTTATAAGAGCTGTGAGTTTTAACTTTCTTTTACACTGTAGGGTATCAATTTTTCTGTTTCCATATATAGAGCACTTTTAAGCATATCTTGTAGGGCAGGTATAACAGTCACAAATTTCTTTGCTGTTTGTTTGTCCAGGAAAGACTTTATTTGTCTGTCATTTGTGATACTTAGTGTTGTAGGATATAAAATTCTTTGCTGACAATTATTCTGTTTAAGAAGTCTAAAAATGGGTTTGTTTGATTTTTTTTCTTGTTAATTCTTTTGAGTTCTAGGTAGATTCTTGTTATCAGACCTTTGTCAGAGGTGTAGAGAGCAAATATTTTCTCCGATCCTGTAGGTTGTCTATTTGCTCTAGCGATAGTTTCTTTGGCTGTGCACAAGCTTTTTAATTTGATCAGATCCCATTTGTTTATTTTTGTTGCTGCTTTGGGGGTCTTCTTCAAGAATTCTTTGCCTAGACTGATGTCTGAGAGGGTTTTCCCAAAATCCTCTTCTAGGATTCTTAAGGTTTCCTGCCTTAGGTTTAGTCTGTTAACCATATATTTTGGGAAATCAGCTCACTACAAATTGTGACTGTAAACATTGTACTGTAAATGTTTTGTAGTTTTCCCCCAGTAAAATTTTCGAAAGAGAAAAAAAACAAAAAGAAAATTCCAAAAAAAACAGCTTTTAAAATTTCTCACTTGATTAGAGAAATAAAAGCACTGAGGGGTGCTCTAAAACACAGGTTTAATTTCTTTAAACATTGTCTTATTTACCAGGGTCTTTAAAAAATTGCCATTTTGTATTATGTTGGGAAGATATTAAGATATTAAAGCCTACATTAAAGGATGCTATAAAATCAGATGCTTCCAAATCAGGAATAATGAAGGCTCTCCTAAGTTATGGACACAATGTCCTGTGTGATGGATGCTATTTCCTTGGCTTCTAGAAAGGTGAGATTCGACTTTGTGGCCCACTCGTGGCAAATGTGAAAGGTTTTTAGGAATTGATTTTTGTATTAGTCTCATTTTTGGATCCATTTTATGAGTCCCTAACTTTGTATTCCTTTTCTCTTTCCCACCTACTTCTATTCTAGGACATCTTAATGCATTTTATGTATCTATTCTTTTAAGAAATATTTATTGATTTTCTACTAATGGGCCAAGAACTGGGTTGGACACTCAGCTTAAAGTAGAGTGGATTACAAAGTACATGACCTTGCCAATAGAAAATTTATATTCAATGTAGGCTTACTTTAAAAGGCAATATACTAATTAATTACCTAGTAAAAATTTATCATGGTGGTTAGGGAAGGTAGATCCAAATCCAGAATCAGTATCTATTCCACTGAGGAAGAATCACAATCTCTCCCATGTTGGAAACAGTCAAAGGTGATCAATCTGTCAAACAAAAGGGAATGAGGACATTTCAGACTCTCGGAGAATAATTGACCTCACCAGCAGGTTGGCACTCAGCACTAGCAGTAGTCAGATCAGCTTTGGGGATAGGAAGTCCATGTGATGACGTGAATGCTGAACATTCATTCAAGCGCCCTGTCCACCGTGTCTGTAAACCCACTGTGAAAGCTTCGATGAAGACAGATGCTAACTTGTAGGTGAATAAATCTTATTCACCTGGTCATCATAGGTCTCATTTACAATAAGTGCTTTCTCGTGAGCTTTGATATGGAGCACAAACATTTTCACACTCCTGGGCCATGTATACCTCTTCATCCGAACCCTTTGTTCCTAATCTCATAGGCACAGTTTCAAGTCCTTCATTCACAAAAACTATGAAGCACTACTTCAGAGCCAGTGGTAGGCCTAACCTCTGACCCTGTCTCATGCCTGGGAGAGTAGACATCCAGATGCGCTGCTTGAAGGACTTTTTGTCCTTACTACCTATCGTGTACATACGCTAGGGTTATCCTCAGTGAGCCACGCCCTTATTTAATCCCATCTGCCTGAGTGTGAGTGGAGCCTATGATTTTCTCCTAGCCAATACAACATGGCAAAAGTAATGAGATGCCACTAACATGATGTTACGGGACTGTGCTTTAGCAGATTGGAGTGAGTCTCTCTTCAACTTCAACAAGTATGAATCTACGATGTGAACATCCTGTGGTAAGGGCTGTGTGTCAGGGACTATGTGGGTAGCTTCCAGGAGCGAAGGGTCTCAGTCTTACAACTGTAAGGAACTGAGTTTTACCAATAACATGAAGAGCTTGAAATCAGATTCTTCCCCATTCAAGGCTTCAGATGAGAATGCAGGCTGGCCAGCACTTTGATTGCAACCTTTTCAGACCCTGGACAGAGGACCCAGCTAAGCCATGCCCCACCTCCTGACCCACAGAAACTGATAAATGCACATTCAACCAAGCAGCTAAATTTCGGGTAGTTTGTTAAATAAATAGCAAGGCAAAAGTAGCACCCTGTCCTTCATGTTTGCTTTGAGGAGAGTTATAGTGCTGCGGCAGTCCACATGATGCAAAATCATGTGAAAAACAAGATTATACTTTTATTTGTTTCATGACGTCCCTCTGAAGGAATTGCCCACAATGATAACGGTGTGAGTGAAGGGGCAGTTTGCCTTCTCTCAACTTGCCATTCCGTCAGAACTTGGGAAGTAAGTTCTCATATATCTCACCTCCACTTGGAGGAAATTCATATAAATATGCTCGATTTTGTGGATTAGCAGGTTAGACCAAACCTATTTCACAGCAGTCAGCTCAGTTTGCAGGGCTACTTTATGTCCTTGGGTTCAGGCACTTAGTCTCTACCAAGGCCCAACAGTGAACTGTGATCTGTTCATTGCCTGGGATTATTTCATCAGGACTTATCTCCCGTACCACACAGGTTTCTGATGAGCCACAGACCCTTTGTGTACCTCCGGATGTGCTTGACCACAGGGACCAAGGAGCAGAGTGTCCTGTATTGTGGCCCACTAGAGAGTATCAGAAGAGTTTTAATGCATAATCACTTCCATCAAATCTTTTAAATCCAATCATATACTCATTGAATGCAATATAAGTCTCCTTCCAATTCCCTTTCCTTTATAATTTATTGAATTCAAATTTCTGACTCTTGACCACTATGCATGTCATTACCATTTACCAATTCTCCTATGACATACCCAGGCTTTATTACAGACCCCACCTTAATATGAATTGGTTCATGAGTAAATAACAGAAATGCTGAACTCCCCAAGCTATGGGAAGTAGATTATATTCTTGAAAATAATGTCCACTGAATACTGCTGGATAGTTTAAATTTAACTAATACTTTGGCATAAATAAAAAGCAATCAGCAAGTTTCCCTTGCAAAATGTGTGTATATACACAATTTATATATATACATATATACTTTATATTATATATAATGTTATATAATATTACACTATAAATATATATTATATATAAAACTATATATATGTGCATTTTCCCTACTCCCTCACTCCCCAGGGTAACTGAAATGACAAAATGGATAATATAAAGATAAACATATGATAGAATTAAAACACAAAAATAGTATTAGGAAGAGATAATAAATTTGATTTTTATCAGGAAACTTGATGAGAAAACAGAAGAAGATGGGTGTGTCACAGGAGGACTGGAAGAAGGTAATGACATGCATAGTGATTAAGAGTCAGAAATTTGAATACAATTTAACACCCTGATAAAGTGCTAAATTTTTCTTCAGAAATTAAAAAAAAAAACAACAGTATATTAGTGAGGCAGATCACATTCAGAACAGGTGACCTAATCATATCCTTTCATTTTGAATTGTATGAAAAGTGTGTGAGACTCACATTGGCAAATTCTCTCAGTAGTATTAATTCCAAAAATAGCCATCTAAAGGAAAGGAACGAACTCTTCTAGGAAGGGTGTCTAATGAGAACATATAGTTGAGTTTAATATCAATGCACGCAGTCTGAGGATAAGGAAAGAAAATGCAGCTCTTTCAAGAGACAAATACTCTAAATTTATCCACAGTTAATAAAAATCTTCCATATTTTGATAGTTGATGGTAGTCATGGAGGATATCTGAAAACCACCTTCCTACTTTACTCCATTTTACCTTAAAATAAAGCCTGTTAATGGGTTACCCCTGACTGTCACTCCAATATTAGGCTTTCCTGTTCAAAATAAAGTATTTTTAGGAGACAGATTCAATTGCAGAGGAATAAAATATAATTTCATTAGCCTTTCATTGACCTTTCGTAGCTTTTCATTATTTATAAACCCACAGATCACCTGGTTTAAGAAAACTCAGAGCTTGGAAAGAATTGCTAAAATCCATAAAAATAAAAAATATATAAGAAAAAAAACCCTGACACTTGAGAAAGTAGAGAGACTTCAAGAAATATAGCAAAGCCTTAAACACTTTCAATTAGTGTCACACTGATTGAGAGTACCTCTATAGGTTGTAAGACCAATAAAACAAAAACAGGGTGCTATGAAAAGGGAGCAACTAGAGACCACGAAACTCTTCCTGGAAATCAAAACTATTCTTGCCCAGATAAAAAGTTCAGTGGTCAGACTAAATAATAAAACAAAATTACTAAAGACCAACTTGATGATCTGGAAGCAAAAGTTCGAAAAATTCCAAGAACATTCAACAAATGATTTTAAAAAACAGAAAATATAAGGAAATGGAAATAAAGATGAATACAGGAAGGACAGCCTTAATAAGTATTTCATAACTAAAAATAAAACAAAATGGAAGTAAAGATAAAAATCAAAGTTGCATTAGAGCAATAATAGAGGAAAACAATCCGAAACAAATGAACAAGACTCTGATATTGGAACCCTACCCCTCCCCTGGTGCTGAAGCTCATGTACAAAGTTGTTGGCTGGGATTCCTCACAGTCCTGCTTTATTACAAAGGATGGGAACCAGAAAGATTGCACATTATTCATCAGTAAAACAGAGGTATAAAGACCTCAAATGAAGGAAAAAAATAATTTTATATCAGGAATTACTAAATTATGAGATTCTCCCATGAAATGAAAAACTATATAAAAATAAAGTGACATGAGAGATGAGAAATAGTGGCATTAACTTTAGAAGGAAAGAAAGCTAAAAGATATTAAAAGTAGATCGGGATATTTGGAATATTCTTTTTTTCAGCAACAATAATTTAGTGGCATTGGATTATAATTCTTCAATTCTAGGTCCAATCACACTGCGTAGATAAGAGTAAATAATGTGTACATGTGTAATAATGTGAAAAATGTAAATAATATGTAAAACAATACAGTATATATTTGAATGTTTTACAATTTATAATTGGGAAAAGTTAATTGTGTTTGCAACATGGGACATAAAAGTTTTAACTCTTAAAATTATAAAAACGACATTGCTAGTAAACATAAGAGAGAGAAAGAGCAGAAGTAATATTCTTTATTTAAATTCCCCAGTTTTCATAGTGGGGCATTTATATACTATCCACTGTTGAATTTGCTATAGAAATAGAGGGTACATGTGCTGTTTAAAATTATAATGGGTACCAAAAAACAGAAATTTAGAAACAGAGATCTAAATAGTGGTTATATTTCAGAAGTCAACCTGGGCATTGAGGAGGAAGACATTTATGTCTAAAGAAAGCCCCTATTTTTTTTTCTTTTTTACTCTTTAATTTTAAATCATTTCATATTTACAAAAAATTACAGAAGTAATACAGAGAAACCCCGTATGCCTGGCCCTGTGCACCATAGTATCTTCATCAAAACCAGTATTTTAGCACTGCAAAAGACTGTTAGCAAAACTACCAACCCTGTTCGAATTGCACCAGTTCTCCTCTAATGCCATTTTCCTGGTCCAGGACCCATCTGGGATCCCACCTTCCCTTTAGTTGCTGTGTCTCCTGGTTCCTCTACAACAATTCCTGCCTTTCCTTATTTCTCATGACCTTGATACTTCTGAAGAGTACAAGTTAGTTATTTTGCAGATTATCTCTTGACTTGAATGTTCCTGGTATTTTCTTATGAATTAATTACTTTTTTCTTTTGACTATGCATAGGTATTATATAAAAAAACCTATGAAAATAAAAATAATGCAAAGAATAAGCTATTAAATGCAATACATTGTATTTGATGACATATCATCTGGGCTAGGCTGACTTCAGTCCTCAAAATGCCCTTCCCTATGTTTGCCAGCCACAGTGGGTCACACGAGAGATTCCTGTGTGACATTTGGAAGTTGGGAATGAGGTAACCACAGTTTTGTAACTCACATTCAAGATGACTTGACAGAGGCAGGGGCTGAGCATGCAACTGTGCCCACTGTCCCTAGGTTCTCCTGCAGTCAGCTTCTCTCCTAGTCAGGATGGGTCTGTGACGAAGGGCCAGGACCCTTGGAACAACACCAAGATCAGAAGCAATTTGAATTGACACGTTTCCGTCTGTCCTCACGGGTTCTAGTTTGTGCTTCTGGGTTTCAGCTTGCTCTTGCTGCCACCACCTGACATTTATCCTCCCTTCTCAACTGCTTGCAGACTTCACCGTGAGACTTACAAAACTAGCCTTACAGAGACTGCTCAACTGGCATTCATGATTGCACATAGGCAAGTCCCTGTGCAAAGCAAACAAACAAATGTATGTATTGAACTCTGATACAGAATCTGGTAGAAAGAGTAGTTCCAAAGGAACAGACACTTGAGAGGAGTTCTCTGAATCTGTCCTGTGCACTCTGGAATTGTTTCTCTAGATTTAAAGGCACAAGTAACCCCGTTCCCAGGGGTAAAGGGGGCGTAGGTACCAATGGCATGCAATGGCAAGACCGTTACCTAACTTATGACCTTTGAATATCGATCACTGCGTGACTACAGAAGGCATGGTTCTCAGTGAGAAGGTACTTGCTGCCTTAGGGCAGTTTAGTAAAACTAAGAAGTGTAATAGAGTCAGTTGATTGCTTCCAAATGAGCTAGAAAACTTAAGAAGAGAAAATAATGAGTTCAAGACTTTAAATCTGTAGTTCAAAGTCTGCATAAGGAAACTGGAAACTTCAATAACTACTCTGAAAGAAACCCATCTCTCCTGTAAGCTCTTAGCTGAAATTTCTGAAAACAAATAGAAGGTCTGATCCTGTGGGTGGATTAAATATAATATAAACTGAATTCTCAGCTTCACGGTCTCTTTTGTTAAAATGAGGGCATTAACTGGAAAGAAATATAATCATGAAAACTGGGATGGAGACGAACGGGAAGATTTCAGTGAAACCAGCAACCCTGCATCTCCAAATTCTGCTGACCCTTCTTTGCCACTGGACGAAGCCCTCCACCCTTACCTAGAAGGGGAGTCTCTTCTTGTGCAAAGAACCTGTAATAATCTCCCTTGATGTACTTTGCTCGCAAGGCACTGTTGATCCTCCTGAGGACATTTCCCACCACTTCTCCTTGCTCCTGGACATAGAACTTGACTCAATATAATGTTGCCAATTTATACAAAAACCTAAGGAATATATATGAGAATGGAACTTAAGAGTAGAGATCAAGGTGGGAGAAATATGAATTTGATCAGGGCATTTTTGTATGAACACACTAAGGAAATATTCTGGACTCATGTTTTAGCCTAAAGTCCAACACTATGAACCCAAAGATGACCTGCACTGAATGTCATTGATATGATAGCACTTTTTTGGTCTACTGTAGAGGAAGCTATCCAAGGATTACAGATACTGGAATAATAGAGAGGGTTTATTATATATGACCTGCTTACCATCTGGCAGGGTCCTGTGGATATACCTTCCACCACAGCCATTGAGAAATAAATGTTTGAGGAGAGCCCCAGCTTTTTTGAAGGGTTCTGTGGGTGATCTTCCCTATAGGTCAGAAATCACAGTGGGAACTGATACCACTGAAATGGGGTCTTTCAGTGCAATAGGGATAATGGGATGCTGGGACAGCAGGGGACAAGTTGAGGCACTCGGTAACTAAAGAAAGCATAGACAATGGACGGAGACCCAAAGAAGTACCCATAAGCGTCTGACATGCAGAAATCTTGGGCATTGGCTAGTTGGTGATGGTTTCCCTAGAAAGGAAATAGATAGGCATCCTGTCTTATCTGATAGGAATAAGCAAAAAACATCTAGGTCTGATGAACAGATACCTGTTCTTTAGGGAACAATAAAAAAAAAGACTCCCTCCAAATCCAACCATATTTGTCCCGAAGCAGAACACTTCAGAAAAAATTCTTTGTGTCAATTTTCACTGTCATCTTTTAATAATAATATAATGTGGAATAGTCACTCCAATAAATATTTCCTAATGGGAATAAAATAATGTGCACAATATCTCAAATAGAAAATGTAAAATATATTGCTTTTAGTAACACATTTAAAGCATTATTATTACATATATATTTTCAAAAATATTGATTTTAATTCACTGTAGAACAATAGATATTGAGGGAAATTTTGTAAATAAATAAAAATTAATATTAAAAATCAACAAAGTATGTCAAGAAAGGGTAATAGAGATGGATTATCTAATGCAATTTGTCTCATTAAAAATTAAATGTGGCATTTGTTGGGCACTAGTTAAATTATTTTGCCCCAACATTTTGTTTGGGGAGTTTTCATTTCTAAGATCAAGAGCAGATCTTCCTCTGAAACCTGAACTGTTATGTAACAGAATGAAGAAACTTTCCTTTATATATTACCTTTATTTCACTGATGTAATTTATGTTCATTTCGTAAAGTACCTGGCTCTAAGTAGGTACTCAATGAATAATATGCTCCATGAATGAACTAAACATTCAAACACAGATGATTATAATTACCAAGCAATTGATTTTATGTTTGGGGGGCTTTGGTAGGCAACATTTGAAAATGACTCAGGAGATGCCAGCTCCTTGGTGTACACTGCTGTAGTATCACATGCCCGTGGGTGTGGGTGGGACCAGTGACTATGAGGCAATACTCACTACCACGGAGATGTCACTTATACGAGCAAGATTTCACCTTAGCAGACTGAGGAGAGGGACTCTCCCAATGGCCTTGAAGAAGCAAGCTGCCCTGTTATGAAGGGACCGCAAGGCAAGAACCTGAGTCTAACCTCTAGTTGCTTAGAGTGGTCACCAGCCAAGAACCAGCAAGAAAACAAGGAACTCAGCCACACAGTTATGAGGAAATGAATTCTGCGAACTACTCAAAGAAGCTTGGAAAATGGATCTTTCTCTTGTCAGGCCTCCAGATGAGGACACTTTGGCTGGCACCTTGATTGAAGCCTCAGAAGACCCAGACTCACAGAAACTGCAAGATAATAAATTTGTGTTGCTTTAAGCCAATAGATTTGTTGCACATCAATAGAAAACAAATACAGGGTCAATGTGTTTTCTTATACTAGGAAGGCTGAATTCCCTCTTCCCGTTGCCATAATATAGTCAATATCCTTTAAAAAGTGAATCTGAATTAATACTCCGAGCAGAAAGCAAATGAGCTGTGCTTACAGGAACATGGAGCTGGAACACGCACAGTAAGAAATGCTGAGCAAGTGGGCGCGGACGCCAGGAACAAAGAGAGAGTGAGTGCAGACGATGACCTTGGAAACCACGGTGGGCAATCCTCTCATTTCACAGCTACAGGAAGAAATATTTCACTCTGTCATTAGCTGTGCCAGCCAAGGCATTGCATTGACCCCAAGCAATGCGATAGAATCCAAATGCCAATCCAGCCTCAGCATGGGCTCTGCGTTGGCTGCCTATAAAGGGGTGAAGAGAAATTACTGTCTCACTGTCTTTGCTGTTTACTCTCATGCCTTTAAGTTACAATTATGAAATAATGAAATGGAATAATGAAAACAAACAGAACAAGAGTTCTGCTCCAGGAGCCTAAGGGTCTTTATGTTTTGCACAAATCTAATCCATTTAAAAAATGCTACTAAACCTGCCATTTAGTATCAAATGACAGCTTTGATACAAATTAGCCAACATGTGAGATGCACACATTAAAAGGATAATAAAAGTGATGTTATTTATCCTCTGCTAGTTCTATCTAAGAATATTTTCTTTGCTTTCTTGATTATATTGGGATTAAACTTCAAGTCGCTTCTTAAAAACATCACTAAAGAAATTAATGCAGACTTGTTAGAAATAAATCTGATTTTCTATCAGTCCCAGTAGGCCAGATCCAACTGGGAATTTCCTGTTTATTTGAAAGTGGAACACCGGCTACGTTCATTTCTATGTGGCTTTAAATAAGACATGCATGTTATCATTAAGACTCTGAAATCAAAAGCTCAAGATCTAAAATCCTGTTGGCATAGGGCTGTGAATAATGGAACATATAAGCGTGATGAATATTTTTAATTTGATACCATGAAAGGGAAGTCAAATAAAACTTTTCCAGTTAAAATTAGTAATTTTATTTTTATAGTATAGAAAATAATTACTGAAATATTCTTGACCAACCAGCAATAATTCTTGCCTGAATTATTGACACAGATACCAATTGCATGTCTTACTGATACTAGGGAATTTGAATAATTAAAGTCCTGATGTATTTTTAGAAATAAAAAGTGTCCTTCAAATAAAATCTCACAACTTCATAATATTTGTATGTCCTTGGGAAAGACTGTACTAGACAGAACTAATACTAAGAGTACTAAAAATAGATTAAACTATCTAAAGGACAAAAATCAGAGAGAATCAGCAAAATGTTTTTGCTGGGTGTGCTCAAAGTAATGCATATTTGTGCTTAACAATGCCGGCAAAGCCATTACATAAAAAATAATTGGGATATTCAAGGGGGAAAAATGCCTACTAAAAATATTTACTAGAAAGTAGGGATGGGAATTATGTACAATTAATGAATACATCAACATTATCATTAGATGTTACTTATTTTATTTGGTTTTCCTAAGCAATGACATTCCATCATTTACCGAAATTAACAATTTTAATAAACGTGTTTCACATGCATTTTTTACATATTTTAATATCAGAAAATCAGCTGCAAAAAGAGACCATGATATTTGTATTCACAGGCTTGATTTATATTTAAAACTGACACTGAGTCCCACATTTTTCAGCTACAATGAAAGACAACAAAGAAAAAGAAATTATACACATTAGGAAGGCCTAAGCTGTGAAAAAGTAATAAAATTTTTTTGTAATTCTTAGGATTTATTCTCAATTTAAACAAAGGTGTGGGGAAAACAGCATACTTGCTCCTAAGAACAATATTTCTTAGGAGAAGGGCCCTGCTGATGTCGGTTCTAGGAAAGTGTTCATGGATTTGCCAGGGTGAGGCCACATACTCAGAGAGAAAGGCACAGCCCATTAGGGGCTGAAACAGACTTTTCAATCCAGTCCTGGTCTAGAATGTCAGAATTCATAGCCCCCTGGCTGGTGTCCTCAAGGGTCCGAGTCTTAAGCTCTGCAGTTGCACCTGTACACGTGACATCAACTCGGTTTATTAGCTTCCTATGCCGCCATAACATACTACTGCACACTACGTGGCTTACAACAATAGAATTTTATTCTCTCACGGTTCTGAAAGCCGGGAGTCTGAAAGCAGGGTGGCAGCAGGGTTTCTTCTGGGGAGTTTGAGGGAGCGTCTGTTCCATGCCTCTCTCCTTGCTTGCGGTGCTTTGCTGGCAGTCTTTGCCTTCTTTGGTTTACAGGGGCATCACTCCAATATCTGCCTCTGTCATCATGTGGGGATTTATTCTCTGTGTGTCTGCACATGGCCATTTTCTAAAGACAAGAGTCATTGGATACAGGGTACACCTAATCCAGTGTGACCTCATCTTAAGTAATTACATCTGCAAAGATTCAATTGTCAAATAAGATCACATTGTGGAGTTACAGGTAGACATGAACTGGAGGGAGAGGCCATTCAACCCAGACGACTGTGCTCTCCGGCCCTGCAAAATTAATATCCAACCCATGTTAAAAATACCTTCACCGTATCCTGAAATCTCTCAAACTTTTAACTCATGCTAGCATTCACTCTAAATCAACATTATCATGTATCTTCAACTCAAAAAGTTCCAAATCTAATCATCTAAATCAAGTAGAGGGGAGAATCTGAGTGTGATTCTCCTAAGGAAGTGTCATTCTCTGTGAATCCGAAAATCTAGAAAGTAGGTTACCTCCTTCCAAAATGCAATGCTGGGACAGGCATAGGATAGATATTCCCATTCCGAAAGAGAAGAAACAATAACAATGAAGGGTTCACTTATCCAAAGCAAGTTTGAAATGCAGTGGGGGAATTTTCATTAGGTTTCAAGGCCTAATAATCATTATTAGTGGCTTGCTCTGCCCCCTGGGTTCATGGATGCTCCATTTTCTGGTCACCTGGGTGTTCCACTAGCCCTTGCTTCTAGGCCCAAGCAGTTCCTGTCAGCCCCTGAGCTGTCCTCCCCTGAGACAGCCCCACCGTTTTACCCTCAGCAGTGGCCCAACCCCCTCAGCCCTTTAGGCAGCTCATTGGTTTCCTTAATTTTAACCTGCCTTTTTGCCCCTTCAATCTAAGCTGGTAGCGGTTTTGCTGATATAATATTCTCAAAATCTTGTTGGTTTTCCATGGATGTCGAGAACATCCATGCCATTCCAGAAGATGACTCTCCATAGGTCCTCCTACGTAACCCCATCTCTATTCCTAGCTTCTGCTGAGACTGCTGATTGGATCCATGAGTCGCACACACCTAGTCTCTTTAGCAAAGAGTAGTTGTCCAGCCACACTGGTGGTGTTTTCACCAAAGCATGGTTTTTCAACCTTTACAGTGTGAACAGGCTGAGGACTTTTTGAATCATCAAGTTCTGGTTCTTTTTTGCTTAACAGCCCCTTCCTCAATTTATACCTTTCCTCTAACATTTTACTAAATGAATCAAGGATAAACAAAGCCACACCTTCCACAGTTTGCTTAGAAATCTCCTCAGCTAAGTATCCAAGCTCACTGTCAGCACCAGAAGGCATTTGAGCAAAGGTCTGTGCCGCAAGGACCACCTTTTATATCCAACATTCAATCACATGCTGCTCGTTTCCTTCTGAAACCCCACCAGAAGCACTTTATCCTGTTTATGTGTCTAGAAATATTCTGTTGATGATGGTATATGTATTCTCAACAACGACAGAAGCTTCCTGTACTGTCCTCACTTTATTCTGACAGGCCACCGGAGTTGCCTCTAATGTCCCTACTTATACCAGTGGTTTTTTCATGTCAATCTAGGCTTTTTCTACCTACACCTCAAAATTCTTCCAGTTTCTACCCTTTAGGCCATTCCAGATCCATTTCTACATTTGTAGGGATTTGCTCCAACAGTACCCCACATCTTGGTACCAACATTTATATTAGTTTCTGAGGGCTGCCATAATAAACTACCACAAACTGAGTGTCTTAAAATAACAGAAATTTATTCTCTTACATTTCTAGAGACTAAAAGTCCAAAATTAATGTGTCAGTAGAGTTGTTTCCTTCTGGAGGTAATGAGAAATAGTCTCCCCCATGCTTCTTTCCTACAGAAGCTCTTGCTCTTGCTACAGGACACAGCTCAAGGCCTCACTTGCTGGCCTATGGATGAATGGTGCTAAGTATTTACCTGTAGCCAGCTTCCATGGAATGTTGATCATAGGAGACCAATGCGCTGAAAAAGCCAACTTGCCAGATTACTTCCAGACAAGTCAACTCACTCACCTTTTCCTGTAGACAGAAGGGGATCATCTTTCAGCTATGTTAACTCAAGTTCTAAAGTGTTCACTAATATTTTGTCAAAACCTAAAATAGATATATAAATAAGGTGCTACTAAATGAGAATAAATTTAAATGGAACAAACATTTTCATGGCCAATGGAAGAAAACAGAAAAACGAGAGTGAAAGTGCTGTATTAATCATCTCACAAGAAACAGCTGTGAAGTGTGTGCAGAAGTTAATGAATTTGACAATCATTTTTATCATCTAACCGAATTGGTGTGTTATTAGAGCAAATATTATTAAACCAACAGTTAAACATCTAATCTTGATGTGATGGACGAGAAGAAAGAGCTGAAGAATAACAACAAAATTTAACAATAGGAAATTCATCATCTATTTGGAAGGGCTCACTTAATGCATCAGTCCTGCTAGTGTTTACAGTGTCATGTGTCTAGAGGCCTCAGCCTGAGCATCATTGCATTTTGTGATGACCCCCATGATTGATAGTCATGAAGTGGTCACTAGTCATCAGTAAATAACTATCATATGTAAGTATTTGATGAGGAGGAGAAGAATATGCAGTCTGTGAATGTATAGTTGGAGAGACGTGATATTTGTGCATACGGAAATAAATAATAGTATATGTGGATTATACATTTTCTATTGAGTTTAAATAGAACTGTCATGGGGAACTACTTTCAGTTATGGGATTTAATGTATTTCCATTGCAAATGTGAGATCATTTTTTATATTTTATAGGCCCATGAGAGCTGTTCAGCTAGAGCTGGTTAGCAGGGCTAAATAGGAAGGCCTTTTGTTAAACCAAATCACTTAATTACCTCTCCCAAACCGGGGTCATCATAAGCTGGCCAGACAGCAAACTTAATGAGAAAGAGAGCAAACATGCTTAGACTGTGCATTCGGGTCAATTTGACAGGTAAAGTTGTTCATTTCCGTAAAGACTGAAGATAAATTGAGAAAAGAGAATGTGTTACAGGGTGGATAACTCTCCAACTGGCCTTGGGTGGAATAGTAGAAATATAACTTTATTATTATAGATAAAGTATGATTTTATTATATCCAGAATGACGTATTTGGGAAACGGTGTATTCTCAAAACATTTGACTCACTCATGCACATATGTGTAGGCTAAAATATCTTTTAATATTAATAATTATCTCTGATTTATTCTCTAAACACATGTAAAAAGTACAAGTATTATTTGAAATTCAGGTTACTCCAATTTGAGTGTCTACTTTATAGTCATATATAAATATGCCAGAAAATAGGCTATTTATCAAAATACAAGAATATATGTAACAGGGTTCTACATTTAAGAGCTTGCTTTTTTATTTTATTTTGTTTTTTAATTTTTTTATTTCAGCATATCATGGGGGTACAAATGTTTAGGTTATGTATATTGCCCTTGCCCCCCCCAAGTCAGAGCTTCAAGAGTGTCCATCCCTCAGACGGTGAGCACCGCACCCATTAGGTGTGTGTATACCCATCCCCTTCTCACCCCTCCCATCTTCCCGGCACCTGATGAATGTTATTCTTATATGTGCACTTAGGTGTTGATCTGTTAAAACCAATTTGACGGTGAGTGCGTGTGGTGCTTGTTTATCCATTCTTGGGCTACTTCACTTAGTAGAATGGGTTCCAGTTCTATCCAGGACAATACAAGAGGTGCTATATCATCGTTGTTTCTTGTGGCTGAATAGTACTCCATGGTGGCTCTTTTTAGAAATAAAAAAAAGCACTTTCAATAAATGTACATAATACACAGGTCATATAATTGTTATTCATTAAAACATGGAATCTATAATATATGATGTCAATAAGCATGTGATTACTAGCATGATATAAACTGCAATTCATCAGTGTTAATTTATGGCATTACTGAAAAGCATTTTCATATTTTTAAAGAAATCTGTAATTATGAAAGTTAAAAGCACACACACTAATAAATTTCTAAAAGTTTGTTTTTTTCTTGGCAAAAAAAAAAGAAAGAAATCTATAATTATGATTCACAATTTGACTTCTGAAGGATGTTGGTAAGATATTCTCATCCAAATTTTACCTTTGCATTGCTAAATATATGGAATGATAAATTAAAAATTATAGTTAGAACTAATTTCTTAGTTACAGAGAATCATTTTGGAGAAAATACAGAAAATGAGAATCTGTATATATATATAAATATATATATTCATGTACTATAAGTAAAATTTTATGTTTATTTTATTTTTATTCTTAAACACTTATTTTATGTAAGAGTATTCAACTGCCATCAAAATTGCTCTAGATAATATTCCTAACACCAGATAAAATAAAGTTGATTCATTTATTCATTAATTTTCAAATAAACCAAACTATATCATTTTGCTGTTTAAAAATATGCTTTTGCATCAAAATCTTGTCAGTTTGAATTTTATTAATGGAACAATAATAAATTTTTGCTATATATTCTCTTAAATAAGTCATACAGCTAGGATCCTATAACTATATCCCAAATTAAAATGTTATGTCTCATTGAATTTTATTAGGGTTAATTTTTTTAATTTTTATTTTATTTTATTTTGAGATAAAGTCTCACTCTGTTGCCCAGGCTAGAGTGCCATGGCATCAGCCTCGCTCACAGCAACCTCAAACTCCTGGGCTCAAGCAATCCTTCTGCCTCAGCCTCCCAAGTAGCTGGGATTACAGGCATGCGCCACCATGCCCAGCCAATTTTTTGTATTTATTTTTAGTTGGCCAATTAATTTCTATTTTTAGTTGAGACGGGTCTCGCTCTTGCGCAGGCTGGTCTCAAACTCCTCAACTTGAGCAATCCTCCCGCCTCGGCCTCCCAGAGTGCTAGGATTACAGGCGTGAGCCACCAAGCCCAGCCAATTTTTAAATTTTTAATTGTTTTTATTTCAGCATGTTATGGGGGTACAAATGTTTAGGTTGCATATATTGCCTTTGCCCCATCTGAGTCAGAGCTTCAAGCAGGTCCATGCCCCAGGCGGTGCACACCGCACCCATTAGGTGTCCCCATCCCCTCCTCCCCACTCCCAACGGTTTGACACCTGATGAATGTTAGGCTTAATTTTTAAAGAAGCGATACCACCCATGTTTTCAAATGTGCATTTTTGTTGCTTTGTTATGCGTATAAAGGGTAACATAGCTAAGGAGAGACAAACAGAGAAACCGATACATATGTTATCAGT